>OVAF01000334.1:0-46312 GCA_900406245.1 Odontarrhena argentea | reverse complement strand
ATACCATCCTGATAAAAATCCAGATCCAGGTTCAACTGCGTTCTGGGCGTGCATTGACTATTTTTTTCTTTTGATCATCACGGAATTATGGTTGCAGCTCTTGAACATTTTTCTTCTGTGTATTGAATTCTACAGAGGCCAATAAATATTTCGTGGAGTCTATATCTAAAGCGTACCAGGCATTGACTGATCCTGTATCCCGTGAAAACTTTGAGAAGTATGGTCATCCAGATGGCAGACAGGTAAGGATATATCTCATTTTTCCCCTCCACATGGGCTCTCGTCTTTTTGGCAAGTCTGTTGAGACTAAGATGTTGTAATGCAATGCAGGGATTTCAAATGGGCATTGCGCTTCCTCAATTTCTCCTAGATATAGATGGAGCATCTGGTGGCATACTATTGCTTTGGATCGTTGGTGTATGTATTCTCTTGCCCCTTATAATTGCTGTTGTATATCTCTCGAGGTCATCAAAGTATACCGGGAACTACGTTATGCACCAAACTCTCTCCGCATATTATTATCTTATGAAACCCTCTTTGGCCCCAAGGTATGTTCTTCCATACCCAATTATTTCCTGTAGATGCATGGAAAATAGGCTGTGTTTTAGTTTTTTTGTATGACACGTTCAGATTTTTTTTATTGTCAGCAAAGTTATGGAAGTTTTCACCAAGGCAGCTGAGTACATGGAGATTCCAGTTCGTAGAACTGATGATGAACCTCTGCAGAAACTCTTTATGTCTGTTAGGAGTGAGCTAAATTTTGACCAGAAGAACATGAAGCAAGAGCAAGCTAAGTTTTGGAAACAGCATCCTGCCATAGTGAAGGTAATTTTCAAAATTAAGCAACGGCAACGCAGCATGTTCAATAAACTGATATACTTACTTTCTCGTTTTATGTACAGACGGAGCTGTTGATACAGGCACAGTTAACTCGTGAATCAGGAGTCCTGTCTCCAGCCCTGCAAGGTGATTTCAGGCGTGTGCTAGAGCTTGCACCTCGTCTCCTTGAGGAGTTATTGAAGGTCCACTCTCTATATTAATAGATAGCTTACGCATTAAAGTCGTCAAAATGCTAACCCTTTACGTAGAGGATAGAAACAAAGCAGACTTAAAAAACTTTGAGACTTAGGCTAACGTGTCAAAGGGATGCCCTTCTAACCCAGCTAGCTCATTAATTTTCTTTTTTATATATCTAGCCCATGTTAACATTCATGTTTTTGTTTACATTCTTAATATTGTGGTTTTCTTAATCAGTCCTCCATTATAATTTTGTAAGTTTTTTGCAGATGGCGGTTATACCACGTACTTCCCAAGGGCATGGATGGCTGAGACCTGCAGTCGGTGTAGTTGAGCTATCTCAATGCATTGTTCAGGTATTATGTTGCCTGTGAGCTTTCAGTTCTTTGTTTCTTTTTTCCACCTGATTTACTTTCCAGAATACCTTCGTGTTGTTGTGAAGGAAGATGAACTAAACCTTAAATTGCAGGCTGTTCCTCTTAGTGCAAGGAAGTCATCTGGAGTATCTTCGGAAGGCATTTCGCCATTCTTGCAGCTCCCTCATTTCAGTGATGCCGTTGTTAAAAAGATAGCACGGAAGGTATACTAATATTTTTAAATGTGTGAAGTGCAGTACATTTATGCATATCATGTGCTTTTTTTTGTTAAATTTTTTTAAAGCATCTTCTCAGATTCTGCTCTCTGATAAGTGGTAGTGTCGTTTAGGTTGGGTTTACTTATAAGTGTTATCTAAAAACACATGTAAATCAGCAGTTCGACTAATTGCCATTGCTTGCCCAATTTTCAGAAAGTGAAGTCATTCCAAGAGCTTCAAGAAATGAGGTCGGACGAACGTTCTGAACTGCTTACCCAGGTAGCAGGTTTTTCCGCAACTGATGTTGAGGACATTGAGAAGGTGCTAGAAATGATGCCATCTCTGACCGTCGACATAACATGTGAAACAGAAGGGGAAGAGGGTATTCAAGAGGGAGACATCGTAACCCTTCAAGCTTGGGTCACCCTGAAACGACCCAATGGGCTGATAGGTGCTCTTCCTCACGCACCCTACTTCCCCTTCCACAAGGAGGAAAACTACTGGATTCTCCTTGCGGATACAGTGTCGAACAACGTATGGTTCTCTCAGAAGGTGAGCTTCATGGATGAAGGTGGAGCCATAACGGCTGCATCGAAAGCGATCAGTGAGACAATGGAAGGTTCTGGAGCAGGGGTGAAAGAAACAAACGATGCAGTGAGAGAAGCGGTTGAGAAGGTCAAAGGCGGGTCAAGACTGGTAATGGGTAAACTCCAAGCACCCGCAGAGGGTACATACAACTTGACTTGCCACTGCCTGTGCGACACATGGATCGGCTGCGACAAAAGGACATCTCTGAAAGTCAAAGTGCTGAAGAGAACCCGGGCTGGAACCCGTGGTTTTGTTGCAGATGAGGGTGCAATTGCAGAGGAAGGTATGGAGGAGGAAGACGAGATCGAAGAGGAGGATTATGATGATTATGAAAGTGAGTACAGCGAAGATGAGGATGACAAGAAAGAAGTAGATGAGAAGAGAGGGTCAAAGAAGGCAAATGGGACAGCGAAGAAGGAGTCGAGTTCTGAGGAATCAGGATCAGAGGAAGAGTAAAAATAGAAAGGAGTTACATTGATCAAAATACAATACTTTTGNCGGGAAAAAAAAAAAAAAAAAAAAAAAGGACTTTGCCGAGTATTCCTAGTCTTTTCACAGTTTTGACACTCTCATTTGCTCGTTCTTCTTTTTGTTTCACCTTGCTTCATAGATACAAATGAAAGTCTAACTAGGGTGAAAATCACAAGCAAACTATAGTAAACGGTAACTCACCAGAAATTCAGGTTATGGGCCTTGTAAATAGGCTAATGGGCTTTACGGTTGCTTCAAAAGGTAGAAGGAAGCCGCATGACCTAAAAGGCGGGAAAATCAGAAAGCCGCGTCTTCTCCGTTTTGGCTTCGGCTTCTCCTCAATATCCTTGCCTGGGTCTCTACTTCTAANAACTCACCAGAAATTCAGGTTATGGGCCTTGTAAATAGGCTAATGGGCTTTACGGTTGTTTCAAAAGGTAGAAGGAAGCCGCATGACCTAAAAGGCGGGAAAATCAGAAAGCCGCGTCTTCTCCTCAATATCCTTGCCTGGGTCTCTACTCTCTAGGGGGAGGAAGAATCAAGATGCCAAGTTACTGTATCAGAGGAATCGATGTCGATTTCCCGTTCGAAGCCTACCCTTCTCAGATCATTTACATGGAGAAAGTAATCGAGTCTCTTCAAAATGTGGGTTTCTCTCTTCTTCTCTGTCGCACTTATTGACTAGGGTTCTGGGTTCAGTCGATTGGACTATGCTTTGTATTGATTCAACCATTTGGGTCACCTTCTTCGTCGTTTGATTCAAAATTTTACGCTGAATCGAACACTCTTTGGTATATAGTGACGATATTGCTTCAGTAGTCTTGTGTTTTGTTATTCTGTTTGCGTAATAATGGCTGTGTCTAAACGATGTTTTAGAAATGCCATGCGCTTTTGGAGAGTCCTACTGGAACTGGGAAAACTCTTTGTCTTCTCTGTGCCACCTTAGCCTGGAGAAAGAGTCTGGGCAGTTTCTCTACCCGTAAGGATCGCAAGAACATTGACTTCTCTTTGAATGATTCACAAGAGCCAATGTCGCAATCACAATCCGGGGGTTTTCCTACCATAATCTATGCCTCCCGGACTCATAGTCAGCTCCGTCAAGTGATCAAAGAACTTAAAAGATGTAGCTACAGGTCAGACCTCTTTCTTTGTCTGTCGTCATTAGCACTTGTTTATTAATCATCTGCTCTAATCTTTCTACATTTCAATAATTCTAAGGCCTAAGATGGTGGTGCTAGGATCACGGGAGCAATTATGTGTTAATGAAGAAGTGAAGTCACTCCGTGGAAAGGCACTCACTAATGCTTGTCAGTACCTTTGCAAAAAGCGTGGAAAACGTCAGTGTGACCACTTCAATCGGGTTCCAGGTACTGTTGTTTATCTATCACTGTGCTATACCATGACTTGTGTCTGAAACCTGGTACCTATTGCCACATTTCAACATTAAACAACAATATAAAGAATTCATGTCTATGGCTACTATTTTGCCTTTCCATGATTCTGTTGTAGAGTATTTGAAGAGTAACCCTCATATTGGCGACGAACCAGTTGACATTGAGGATTTGGTCAATATTGGAAAAGATTCTGGACCGTAAGTTTTTTTTTATTTTTTGCTACTTCAACATGTTTGTTCCTTGTTATCGAGATGTTGTTTTACGTTGCTGGCTTCTTCCATCTGCACCATATTTGTCTTTTGCAGATGCCCGTATTATATCACACGAGATCTACACAAAGACGTGGACATCTTATTTGCACCTTACAACTACTTGATCAGCAATGGGTATAGGAAGTATTTGAAAGTCAACTGGGATAATAGCGTCCTGATTTTTGATGAAGCTCACAATCTAGTAAGGGAAATAAAGATGTTCCACATATAGTATTTTTTTATGTTCATCATTAACTCTTTGTTTCTTGGGGTTCTGTTTCGTGTTATCTATTGTTCAGATTATAGTATTTTTGGAACGATTATACAGTTTCTAACTTGGTGAAACACTCAGTTTACCTTTAAAACATGCGCAGGAAAGTTTATGTGCAGACTCCGCTTCGTTTGACCTTCCTTCTGGGCTTCTATCGGCTTGCATTTCTGAAGCACAGGAATGTGTTGAACTTGCGGCAACAAGAAGGGATTCCTTGAATGACGTGTCCATGAACCCTGAAACTTTTGCTATACTTAAAGGTTAAACATGAGGCCTTCACTGAGTGTACAGTGTAATCTTATACTTGATTTAAATAACATGTCTGTCCTCATCTAGGTATTGCTTTTATCTTGCAGGACTTCTTCTGAAGCTGCAGGAGCTGATTTCTAAAGTGCCAATTTCGAATAAGAATGAGGGATTTACCAAGCCAGGGCCTTACATTTATGAAATGCTTGAAACCCTCAACATCACTCACGAAACTGCTCCTAAACTCATTAGTACAGTAGAGGAGGCTGCAGTGCTCCTGGAGGAAGAGAAACAACGAATAGCGACCAATGCTGGAAGCAAATTAGAACTCATTGTTGACATTCTTAAGCTGATTTTTAGAGAAAATGGCAGTAACCATGCAGATGTTTATCGTGTAAGTTTCAAGCAAACTGTTATTTATATTCCAGTTCGAATTTTCTAGCTAAGTTGAAAAGATATTTATCTCTTTCTTGTGCTATCTCATTTGCAGTAACCCCCTTTCGTACATATATTTCATTTACAAGGTTGTCTGTTGTTAGGTTCATGTACAAGAGCTTGAGCAAAATTCTACTGATGTCATTAAAGGTAAGTAGAAGTGATTTTGTCTATAGCCTCTAAAACAAACAGATGTTGTAGCCCCATAGCATAAACAAAATCAGCACTTTGCTATATAGAAAATGTAATAATTATTCTTTATCTGCTTTTCCTGTGGGAACAGTCAACTTTTATTGGCAAATTAGTCACTTCTTTGGATTTATTTTGAAGGCAAGGTATCAAGAACGCTTAGCTGGTGGTGTTTCAGTCCTGGGATTACCATGCAGGAGATAGCAAAAAAAGGTGTTGGGTCTATCATTTTAACATCAGGAACCTTGTCTCCGATGGATTCATTGGCTCAAGAACTAAAACTGTGGGTCATATTGCTATGGTGTTCTCTCTCTATGCTTCTCTATCTTCCTTTTTCGCCCATCTGTTAATGGAAACATTTTCTTTTCTGAAAAATGCAGAGACTTTCCTATCCGCTTGGAGAATCCCCATGTTATATCCTCAAATCAACTATGGGCTGGAGTTGTAAGTACTGGTCCATCAGGGTGCGCTCTTAATTCAACCTTCCACCAGCGAGATGCACCGGAGTACAAACAAGAACTTGGGAATGTTATTGGTAATTACTTTGTTATTTGGTAGTTCATTTTGGTGGTCTGAATGTATATTTCTGAATTTCTTTTGGTGGGCCGAGATCTAGTATCTGAAAATTGAAGCTGCTATCACTTATCCGTATAGTTACCAATTGATTATTACATGCTTCTACTCTGCAGTTAACTTTTCTCGTGTCGTGCCGGATGGACTTCTGATATTTTTTCCTTCCTATTATTTCATGGACAGTTGCATTTCATTTTGGAAAGAGGTATGGCAGTTGTAATTTTCCCGAGTACGAGAATTTTGGTACTCTTAGCTTGAAAACCTACGGTTTTTTGTTGGTCAGTGTCACAGGAACTCAATGACAGTATGGGAAAGAATTTGCAAACTCAAGAAACCTGTCGTTGAACCTAAAGATTCTTCCCTCTTTCCTGCAGCAATGCAGGTTAGCAACAGAAGCCTCTGATCTACATTCTTTTATTTCCAAAAGATAGAATACGATCACATAATCGTGTCTTGNGTTTTTTTTTTTTTTTTTTTTTTTTTTTTTTTTTTTTTTTTATGGTAGGACTTTTCTGACAAATTGCAAGATAGATCAACTTTGGGTGCAGTATTTTTTGCCGTTTGCCGTGGAAAGGTATGTTTTCTTTAACCTGTATGAAATGTGATTCTTTGTAGTAAAATATATTCTGAGCATCTAGAATGTCTGTATGAGGCTGCTAACACAAGAAATAGGAGGTTACCAGTTAAGTATTTCCTGTGTAGTCTTTTTCAAGTATGGCTGGTCTCTATTATGTTATCAGGTTAGTGAAGGACTGGATTTTGCTGACCGTGCTGGCAGAGCTGTTGTCATTACTGGGTTACCTTATGCCAGGGTGACTGATCCTAGGGTATGTTTACTCTATTCTTAACTGTTTTGTTCTAAAAATGTATGTAGACTCATTAGAATTGGTAGAAAAAATATGTGAATGGGTTGCTCTATTTGAGAGTTTCTTCCTCATACGTAAACTGCCTCTGAAAGAGGTTAATTTAGCCTCACTAATAACCCATTTATAAAACAGGTGAAATTGAAACGAGAGTTTCTGGATGAACAAGCCCAGCATGCAAATGTTAAGGTGAGTTCAATATTTCCTCGACTCTTGACTCATGAAGGTACTGATATCCTTGAATTTGTTAGCTTCCAAGATCAACATCTCTATCTGGAAGCATGTGGTATAGTCAGGAAGCCGCACGGGCTGTGAATCAGGCAATTGGACGTGTAATCCGCCATCGGCATGATTATGGGGCTATCATCTTCTGTGATAACAGGTTATGTCCATGCTATCTATGGTTTCTTTTTTCTGGCTTCCTGCAAGAATATTATTTTAGGGCATATATTGCAGACATGATGTGCGTGAAGATGCAGACATGTCTTGTTTTAGTACATGAAATCTTAAGCCACTGGTTATTTAATCTTTGAGACGTATGCTCATTATTTGACATTGTTTTTTCATTGCTATGGTACTCTCCAAATAGAAAAGAAACAGTGCTTGATCTTGGGAGAAACTAAACTCATTTTCGTTATGTACAATGGCTATTGTTGACAGATTTGAACAGCCGTCCCAGCAATCCAAGATATCACTTTGGATACGACCTTATGTCAAGGTATATGTTTCTGCTCTGTCTCGTTTTCCTTCTTATGGAGAGTAAGTTTGTTTCTGGGTACACCTATTTTGCAGTGCTACTCAAGATATGGAGAGATCATTGCTGACCTTGCTCGCTTTTTCCGGACTGAAAGACCATATCTTCCTGCAACGCCTGCAACAGAGCAAGACGACAATATAGGTAATGCATCTTCCACCCAAACTTCCATTGTTTGTTATCATTGCTTAGTTTAAAACTTTAAACTATTACTCTTGTCCTGTTTCTTTCGCTGTGGGTTTATGTTTCGGTATCTGGGCATGATATAATTGCTTATCTTGTATCCTCAAGAACTTTGTGACTTTGCTTAATAGGTGTATACCAAAAAAAGAGTACAGTCAATAGAACTAGCATATATGTAAAAGCTTGTCATAGAAAAATGCAGATATTCTTTAAGCCATATGTTCTAGTACGTATTGGACATCAATGTTAGCCAAATCTTTTTCCGGTACAGTTTCAACATTGCTACCAATGGAGTCAACCAAGGATGCTCCTACACCAGCGTCTGGTCAGTGATTCATTTCCGTTCATTCATAGCGAGAAAAGGTGTTTTCCTTGTGATGGTCACAGTGTAAATCTAACTTGAATACTCTTTGTTGCTATTTTGTGTGGGATATTGATATTTTGCAGGTAATAATAATGTGAAGAACTTTGGGGTTGCACCGAATGAGTTGAGTAGACTGGAAGCATTTCCTCCTGCAAATCGGGCTTCATCCTTGGAGCCTGATGGGAAGTGGATTAAATGGAACGGCCTGTCCATCCTCAAACGTACGGGAAAGATGCCTCGCATGGTGAAAAGTGATGCTATGCAGGCTTGCTCTTCGCGAAAGGCTAAATTAGTGGAACTAAGTGACGACGAGACTCCGGTAGAGAGGAAATGTGAAATAGTCGATCTAGGAAGCGGCAAGTGTGAGAAGCAAACTTGTGAAACAGAAGTGTTGTCATCGAGCACCTGTTTCCACACAATGGGACTGATAAAAAAGCGGAAGGGTCCAGAGAGTCAGGGAAGTCTATCGTCCTCAGTGTCGAACGCTAATAAAGGGAATGGAGGTGGGGATAAGAAGGAAGCAAGCGCATCTGCATTTTTGAGTCAAGTAAGATCCCCACTCTCTCTTTTCATGTCCCCCTCCTGTATATCAAGTAGTTTGTTTCCAGTGGGATTCATGCACTGATTTTCTTATTAGGTGAAAGAAAAGCTCAACCCAGAAGAATATAAGAAGTTCATTGGATACATGCAAGCATTAAAAAATAAGGAGATCAAATTAGGGAGTGTGATGCAATCCATTGTGCAGCTGTTTTGTGGAACAGAGAGAGAACATCTTCTCATGGGGTAATTAATCGATTATGCTATAACCAGCTTTTGTATGTGTATGTGAGCCACCTCTGATAATATCTCTGCCCCTGTTTTAAACCAGATTCAAGGACTTTGTGCCAGTAAAGTTTCGTCCTGCATATGAGCATTGCGTCAAAACGAGAAGAAGAGAAGAAGCCTGATCATCTTTGTTTATAGTACTTTATTGTCATCAACATTGTTGTTGAATCACAATTTGTTCTTTTTGTAAGTAGTGCTTGTGAGGCTAAGAAGGTAAGGAAAGTCACATTTTGTTCTCACATTTTTGAGTTATGACAGAAAATACAGAAGTTTACATGAATTAGTTATGCTTGAGAGGCGTCAGCCATAAGCTTCCTTCTTCTTAGCCTCTCCCTGGCGGCCCGAGTACTGAGGGACCTCATTAGACCTTTCCTGGTGATAGTCTTCTCGTTGTCGCGGAGAGCTATGATGAGATCCACAAATGCGCTTAGTATGTACTTGTGTGATTTCTTGTCGTTGAGATCCAGGTAGCAGAAGAGCAGCTCTTCCATCATGTCCCAATCCACTTCGTTCTCCCTCATCCCTAATTTGGACTCCAATATCTCCACCATGGACCTCCTGAAATCCTCTTGTGGCTCAGCCGTGTATTGAAGCACGGCGATGCAGTTCTCTGGCAGCACCAAGGTGGATGGGTTGGACCTGGACTGTCTCTCTTCAGACGTTGACGCTGTGTCCATGCTTGGCCTACCTTCGGATGATCCAGGTGGTGGGGATAGTCTCCCCGTTCTGCGCAATTCCGGCAGTTTAGGAGAATCGTACACGGCAGGTCCCCATGTTCTTTCAAATCTGTGGCGATAATCATCATCATCAGCACTAGTGTCATCTCCATCATCGGTGTCATCAAAGGACTCCCTTTTCTCTTTCTTTTTCCTCATCCTGTCTCGTTCACCCTCATCACCACCATCCTCTTTCNATCGTACACGGCAGGTCCCCATGTTCTTTCAAATCTGTGGCGATAATCATCATCATCATCACTAGTACTGTCATCTCCATCATCGGTGTCATCAAAGGACTCCCTTTTCTCTTTCTTTTTCCTCATCCTGTCTCGTTCACCCTCATCATCACCATCCTCTTTTTCACCATCTCTGATGCAGAGGGATTTGAAGTTTTCCTCGAGAAAACGATCAATATCAGACAAGGTAGCAGCATGACGGGAGTCCGGATAGACCTGGTCATCTTTGTGGTCGACGTCATTGAATCTGGTCCTGCTGTTACGTCTCTTATGCTTAAAGTTGAAGGAGAGCTTCTTGGGACGTTTACAACCAGCAAGCACCCAATTCTTGGAGGATGAGAATGAGTTTGAGGAGGATAGCTGCAGCTTCCCTGTCTCTTTTTTGAGCTTGGACAAGTATCCATGCAGCGATTTCTGGAATTGATTTGGCATGATGATTTGTGGGGGGGTCTACAATCTGGACATGAGACTCTATGTTATGAAAGAATATTGTGGTGAGATTTTTTGCTAGTTGTGGAGATTGTCTTGGAAAAGAGGATTGTGTGTATTTAGAGAGGAGAGGGGTTTGGTCAAATGTGAAACTGTTGAACGAGTTACGTTGTTGCCAAAGGAGTAGGAGAGTCCATGGAGTAATGGGGATAAGTTTTTGTGTAGAAATAAGTTTCCAGATTCTGCATTTAAAGCATCGTTGAACAATATTGAGAGTGAGAGTCACGCGCGGAGTCGTGATTAATGAGTTTTTGTGTTTGGTAATGTCGTGTTTAATGACTTGATATTTTGACTAAACCAAATTAAAAATTAAAAGTAATAAAGGGAATAATAAGCCCAATAAAAGAAAAGCCCGAGGAAAGAAAAGCGGTAGCTGTGAATAATAATTTGTCCCACATCGCTCAGAAACTCGGTGGAGCTCCTTACGCTTGTCGTATAAAAAGAGACTCGCCTTGCACATGGAAAAGCATCTTTGCGCTTGGGGCAATGACGCAGCTAATGAGGTACTAACCGAGGCGCGTCTATTGCTGGTTGAAAACTATTTCCAAACCCCCTCATGGGCCTAGGCTTGTCTTGGGCCCTCGAGAATTTCTGGAATGGCTCCCTTCGGGGTAAAGCCCTACAATCCCTGAGTTTCAAATTTTATTCGTAGGTCCATAAAATAAATTCTTGATATTACCACGAATNTAACCGAGGCGCGTCTATTGCTGGTTGAAAACTATTTCCAAACCCCCTCCTGGGCCTAGGCTTGTCTTGGGCCCTCGAGAATTTCTGGAAGGGCTCCCTTCGGGGTAAAGCCCTACAATCCCGTTGTTTCAAATTTTATTGGGAACAACGCATTCTCTATGAACCCCACATAATTTTAGTCTTCTTTTTAGCTTTCTTTCATCAACACCTCTTTTTAGTTTTTATCTATTTTATAACAAAGGTGACAAATTACTAAAATTCAAACAAAAAAATTAGTTAATTTTGTATACATAAATTCTTGATATTTTGGAAGTCTGGTGGAAGAAGGAAAAAAGATTGAGATTCAACAAATTCTAGGGATTTTTAATGAGGGAGGAGCTGGGGTGTATCTTGGCTTACCTGAATGTTTTAGTGGTTCTAAAGTTGAGATGCTCTCTTTCATTAAGGATAAACTCAAGAACAGGACTTCGGGCTATTTTCCAAGATTGATCTCACAAGGAGGAAAGGAAACATTGATAAGATCTGTGGCCATGTCCATGCCTGTATTTGCTATGAGCTGTTTCAAACTGCCAAAAACCACTTGTGACAACCTCAAGTCTGCTATTGCTGAATTCTGGTGGCACTCATCTGAAGATAAGAGGAAAATGCATTGGGTGAGCTGGGACAAACTGACACTGGATAAAAAGCTTGGTGGGATGGGATTCAGGGACATTCAGAATTTTAACCAAGCTCTTTTAGGCAAACAAGCTTGGAGGATTTTAATGGAACCTGAATGCTTATTGGCTCAGCTTCTGAAAAGCAGGTATTTTGAGAATTCAGGGTTTCTTGAAGCTTCTGAAGGGAAGAAAGCCTCATTTGGTTGGAAAAGTATCTTACATGGCAGAGAGTTGGTTTCCAAAGGCATAAAGAAGATGATTGGTAATGGAGAATCTACTCACCTTTGGTATGATCATTGGTTGGAGGATATCAGATTGAGAGCTCCCTTTATGAAAAATATCTTCAATGATATCTCCTTGATGGTAGCTGACATTATTGATGTCCCCAACAGGGACTGGAAAATTGATAAACTGCAGGAATTGTTTTACCCAGGAGATGTGGACATTATCCTTGGTTCCAAACCAGCTATTGATAAAGAAGATTTTTGGATTTGGCGTTTTAACCAGAATGGTCTTTATTCAGTGAAGTCCGGGTATGATTTAGCATTCCAAGAAGCAAAGACTGAGCTGATAACACAAGCACAGATGCAACCATCCTTCAATTGCCTAAAGGAACAGGTTTGGAAGTTAAAAACTAGTCCTAAGATCAAAAATTTCATTTGGAAGGTGTTAAGTGGAGCTGTACCGGTTGCTGATCTCATTGCCTTGAGAGGAATGACCATTGATTCTAGATGCCAGATTTGTGGACAGGAAGGTGAATCCACCAATCATGTTCTCTTCATGTGCTCGGTCTCTAGGCAGATTTGGGCTCTTTTTGATTTTCCTCATCCTAGACATGGTTTCAATCCTGTCTCTGTTTTGGAAAATGTTTCATTTCTGTTTTCAATCATGGAGGAAGCTGACATTGATTTGGTGACTAAAGAAAGTTTCCCTTGGGTCTTATGGTACATTTGGAAAAGCAGAAATGCTTTTCTTTTTGAAGGAACTCTTTCTGATCCTTTGGCAACTGTGAAAAAAATCAGAGAAGAGGCGTCTGATTGGAAAGAGTCACAAGTGTCTCAGGTCAGTCCTCACAACCCTATGGATGCACCTATCCCGAGTCAGTTACAGTGGAATCGTCCCCCTAATCCATGGCTCAAATGCAACATAGGGATCTCTTGGAAAAAAAAGTCTTCTCTAGTTGGTGCTTCTTGGGTTCTGAGAGACTACAGAGGAGTTGTGCTCTTACATAGTAGACATTGTTTTACTAACATCAGGTCTTTGACGGATGCAAACTTTCTGGTTCTCAAATGGGCTATCAATAGCATGGTTTCTCACAGGGTGTCTCATGTTATCTTTGCTTCTGAAGCTAAGGAGATGGTGATGGCAATTCTTAGACCGAAAGCTTGGCCTTCCTTTGTAGCTTTTGGAGATTCGTTGAAATTCTTTTTGGATGAGCTCCCTCACTGGATGTTTGAGGTTGAGCCTAGAGTAAGTAATAGAGGAGCATCTCTCATTGCAAAGAGTGTAACATTAGATTTGCGTTTGCAATCCTATGTTGCTACAAGCTTTCCTTTTTGGCTTAAAGGAGTGTTTGAGAATGATAGGTTTAATTCCTCTGTATAATTTACTCTGTATCATTTTTTGGGTAGTGTTTAGGCATGTTGGTGTTTGCCTTGTTCCCACAACCTTTTGGTTTGTGGTGTCTGCCTTTTGGTTGTAAGTTTGTATCATTCCTGGTTTTTACACAGGTCTTTAATATATGAGCAGTTTAGAGGAAAAAAAAAAAAAGAGTTGTATATTTGTTTTGACAAAATAAATCGTCTAGATCCCTATCTGATTAATTCTTCTTAATAAACATATATTATCTATATAAAATCATATCCATGAGAGAAATTATAAAAGGGAAGAAAAGAGAGGATTGGATAATATTAATGGGGAACACGATGACACTCGTACGCGTTGCTTCTGCTGTGATTTACCTCTCTAGTCACTTAATTAATAATTATACAGTATTCTCTCTGAAACTATACGACCCTTGTACGTATTCGAAACAGTCCGGATAACGACGACAACAAGCCCTTCCCCCAAATTGAAATTGAAATTGGNATTCTCTCTGAAACTATACGACCCTTGTACGTATTCGAAACAGTCCGGATAACGACGACAACAATCCCCCAAATTGAAATTGAAATTGAAATTGGTCTCTCTCTCTCTCTCTCTCTCTTTCTTCAATTGATCATGGTATGCCTCTTGATTTTAGATACATTTGATTCTCTAACTCATTTCACTATCTATGTGTGTCGATGTTGATTATCCATTTCAAGTTTCTCCTTTTTTTTTTTTTAGATTTTCAATGTCCGGGTCATCCCTCGTTTTTTAGATTTAGGTCACTGTTTCTCCTCAATCCTTTTGCATTTGTTACTGTGATTCAGTTCCATAGATTCTCGCGATGCCATTTCGTAACCATTCAAGTTGTTGTTTTGCCATATCTACTACTTCTTGTCTCTGTCTGGAATACCATTTCTCGTGCTTCTTTCTTGCTTATTGCTACTGTGTTCTGAATGAAAATGTTTTGTGTTTTTTGTCTAGGAATGACTTGTTGTGAATCATCATCATCCAGGGGAAAAGGATTTTTCATCATTTGGTAGCTGCACTAATGGCTGATTCTGATCCTGCTTCCTCAGATACGTCTGAGTTGGTGGATCCCAAACACATTACCCCTCCTCTCTTTAGCCTCCCTGCTTTCTTTGTGGGATTTGGTGCCAAAGGCACGCTTGACTCTGATGCAGGGAAGAGCCCTACTTCTCCTCTTGATTTTGGAGTTTTTGCTAACTTTGGTGGCCTCTTTAGCCCCAGGTCTCCCACATTTAGCCAGCGCAACAAATGGGTTTCTCACAAAGTTGGCCTGTCCGTCCTAACTATTGGACAAGGCGATGAGGGTCAGTGTGATTCATTTAAGAGGGATAACGTCATCCTTGCCCCTCAAATCAAGCTCAGACCATCCAAGCTTTCCGGTGAACTGTTTGATCCTTGTCTTACATCCAACTCTCTGCCTAACAACTATGCCTCTGCTTCATTGTCTGATGTGATAAACATTCTTCCTCATCCCTCTGTTTCAACCACTGACATCAAGGCTGTGGAGGAACATAACTCCCCAAGGAGATCAAGCTCATCCCCTATGGATATCATCTCTACTCAGGCTTACTCCCGCTCCCTCTCTGGCATTGAGATGGCTCTCTCTGAGGATTATACATGTATCATTTCTCACGGCCCAAACCCGAAAACAACTCATATATTCGGCAACTGCATCCTGGATTGTGACCCCAAAGAAATGGGAGGTTTAGGCACCGAGAAACCACAAGGCAGTTCACTCATTTGCTCATGCACTGAAAAACTTGAAGATTGTCACAACATTCATATTAACAACAGGTATTGGCTCAAATTTGCAAAGCACTAGTCTTAAGATTGACCTTTAAATTAACAATTCCGTTTCTGGCTGCCTTGGACAGCGAGGTATCAGCCGAAAAGGAAACTGAGAAGGCCGGTGTTGAAGATTCTTTGGACATATCTCCCGGATCAAGTTACAACAACGAGGATTTTTTCCCAATGGGAATGCCTTGTAACCCATGAGAGGTCTTGAGAGATGGTGAGTGAGGTTTTTTATTCTCATCAGTGGCTTGAGTGTGAGATTAGTGTTGTAAGCTTTAGAATTTTGGGATTTTTGTGTGTCCAATAATAAGGTTTTGTAAGGGGTGAGTTTTGGTGTGGCCTGATGCCCCGGCTCATCCTCATTTTTCTTCTTGTACTATTGAGACATTTTGGGTGTATTTTGATGGAAACACTTATGTATTATTCTGTTCCAACTCTATATTGTTTCTGCCTATCAAAAGAGTTGCAGGGAAAAAAAAAATAAAGAAAAAAAATGGTCGACCACAGTGGGAGTCGAACCCACGACCTTTTGATCCGAAGTCAAACGCGCTAATCCACTGCGCTATGCGGTCCCTAGGTTCCATGGATCATAAACAATTTTATTATCACTGAGACTTTTTCTGTTGTTGAATTGGTAGAAGCAACAAAAGCTTTCTTCATTCTCTTTGTCTTTGCAGAATCGGCTTCCAGGAATACTCTCTGTATCCTTGATTTCCGTCGATCCGGATTCGTTGCATCCCGATTCACTGGATCCGGTTTGATCTTTCTCGAACCTAGAGTCTCTATATAGTCTCGTAGGTGAATCCTCGGGGTTATGCATTTAGAATTGTGTTTGTTCGATCTGGGATTTGTGAAATTGTATTTGATTTGAGAGAGCTGTAGCCATGTTCTATGGCACAGCTGTATGGGATCCTTGGCTTATTGTTGGTCAGATCATTTGTCTTCAGTGCTCTTACTATCTCACTCTTGGACTCTTTTTCATCATCTTTCTTGGCCTTCGTGTTCCTCGTCTTAGTCTCGTCTACTTTTTCGATTACGCTACACTCACTACTTCAACACTCACCGGTTGGTGTGTCATTGCTTCCTTCTTCTTCGCTTCACTCGCAGGGTTACAACTTACAACCAATTACTCTCTATCCTTTTTGGCTATGGCTTCCCACTCCTCAAACTTACTATCTCTCGTATTGCAGGGCTGTGTACATGATATTTGTGGTGGAACGAGCACGCAAATGCTTAGATTTCTCTGCAACTCTCTATATCGTTCATCTAATCTTTTGCATCATGTATGGAGGATGGCCTTCGTCTATGGCATGGTGGGTTGTTAATGGAACGGGTCTAGCTGCTATGGCATTGTTAGCTGAGTGGTTGTGCATTAAACGTGAACAGCGAGAGATTCCTATGGATCGATTCCATTCAAGTAAGATAAATCAACTTTATTCTCGTGGCTTTGTTTAGGCTTCACATGAAAACAAAACTCGACTGGCTGTCTTACTTTTGGTTATCAATGCAGGGGTTTGATGATTGTTATATGAACAACTGATGAAGATTCATGTGAGTAGCTCATAGACATTCGACAAAATCGGGTGATTAGTCAAGTAACCATGTTGGCCTGTGTGGGACATCGGTGAAAGGAGTAGCCACTAGTGACTTGAACATTTACGACATTGGAATACGTTTCTGTTGTTTTTACCATTTATTCATTTGTACGGAGAACCATTAGACTCGAACTATTTGCTCCTTATTTTGAAATTCTACTGAAACGTTGCAGATCGTTTTTATAATCACTATTGGATTGTGTGTTGCGACCAGTGTCTTGTGCATGATGATTGTTGATTAAAGAGGGGCTAGTCTCATAGCTCAAAGTGTGATTAAAGAGGATAGGTTTCAGTCCTATGTTTCACGGGGATATCCAAGATGGTTGTCTCTTATTTTTGAAAATGAGAGAGTTTAACCCTCTGTTTGTCACTTTTTTGGTAGTTAGCTCAGTTTGAGCAGGCTCCTCTCCCTTGGGATTGATGTGTAGCCTTTGATTGTATTCTTTTTGGTTTTGAGTAAGTAACTCTGCTCTTTTTGGTTTCTCAGAGCGTTATCCTTTCAGTAATATAAGAAAAGTTNAAAAAAAAAAAAAAAAAAAAAAAAAAAAAAAAAAAAAAAAAACAACTAACAATCCGATGAGGGACATTGAGTGAAATAACGCGTGACATCAAAAACGACGTCGCATAAAGGGGACAAGTAAAAAAGCAGGAAAGAAGATTCAGATCCAAATCGATCACACCTCGGCGAGGAGCGAGAGCACTGGCAGTGGAATCACCCCAACGCCTCTCCACCACTGCTCCTTGTCGTTAACCTCGCATTACTCTCCGGTAGATACTTGCAAACATGGTTAGTGATCTCTCGTTTCCCCTCTTAGATCTACTTCTCTAGCTGTTTATGAATGAGTGTGCTTCATTGCGTTCAATTTCGTGTTCCTTCGCCGGATCGAGAGTTTATTCAGATCTCGATCAATGAGTTTTTCGACTAGGAAACCTTTTTCTGTTTCTCTTCTTCNTGGAATCACCCCAACGCCTCTCCACCACTGCTCCTTGTCGTTAACCTCGCATTACTCTTCTTCTTCTTCTTCTTACTCCGATCTCCGGTATATACTTGCGAACATGGTTAGTGGCCTCTCGTTTCCTCTCTTAGATCTACCTCTTTTAGCTGTTTTTGAATGAGTGTGCTTCATTGCGTTCAATTTGGTGTTCCTTCGCCGGATCGAGAGTTTATTCAGATCTCGATCAATGAGTTTTTCTACTAGGAAACTTTTTTCTGTTTTCTCTTCTTGGCTAACTTGAGCTTATGCTTATTCTTTGCATTGTTGACAGCCTCTGAGACTCGAAATCAAGGTAATGATGAGTCTCCCCCGTCTTTTAATCTTATCATCCTTCTTCTTTGCATTGACATGCTTACATGTTTGTATCAGCGCAAGTTTGCTCAAAGATCAGAAAGAGTTAAAGCTGTAGATCTTCATCCAACTGAACCATGGTAATTTCACCGCATTATACTATTAAGCTTTCATTATTTTAGCTAGCCAATATTAATCAATAATAATGTGGCTTAGGATCCTGGCAAGTTTGTATTCTGGAACTGTGTGCATATGGAATTATCAGACACAGGTATGAGAATTATGTATCAGCTCTTCCTTCTATCTTATTTTACATCTAATTTACGTCCTCATTCATAACTCGGATGACTTTGCAGACGATGGTCAAATCTTTCGAAGTGACTGAATTGCCAGGTATGATCTACGCCATTCTTCTACTTCCTGTTTCTTCTTATGCTTGCATACAGCATTCTGTGGTCCTGCATATGTTGAGTCTATCGCATTGATATGCAGTTCGATCAGCTAAGTTTGTTGCACGCAAGCAGTGGGTTGTAGCTGGAGCCGATGACATGTTTATTCGTGTCTACAACTACAACACCATGGATAAGGTCAAAGTATTTGAGGCTCATGCTGATTACATTAGATGTGTTGCTGTTCATCCCACCCTTCCATATGTTATATCATCATCTGATGATATGCTCATCAAGCTCTGGGACTGGGAGAAGGGTTGGCTTTGCACGCAGATTTTTGAAGGGCACTCTCATTACGTTATGCAAGTGACTTTCAACCCGAAAGACACCAATACTTTTGCTAGTGCATCCCTTGACCGTACCATAAAAGTAAGATTAGTCTTGGATTTTTAAGACACATGTTCTTTGTTCATTCCACGTGCATTCCCATTTATGAGAAGCTAAACCTTTTTCCTGTATTTTACGTATATTCTTATCTAGATATGGAATCTTGGTTCTCCGGATCCTAATTTTACTTTGGATGCACATCTGAAAGGAGTTAACTGTGTAGACTACTTTACTGGTGGGGATAAACCATACCTAATCACTGGTTCTGATGATCATACCGCTAAGGTTTGTACTGATCTGTCTTGCTTCTTTTCCAGTTGTTTGCTGTAAATATGTTTGTGTGTGCATCTCCATTTGTATTGTTCGTAATTCGTATATAGGTTCGTTTAGGGTTTCCTGTTGTTCATAAATGTTTTCTGGAAGCAGGTGTGGGACTACCAAACAAAGAGTTGCGTTCAGACACTTGATGGTCACACACACAATGTTTCTGCAGTATGTTTCCATCCAGAGCTCCCAATAATCATTACTGGGTCCGAGGATGGAACTGTTCGCATATGGCATGCCACCACTTACAGGTAACTCATGTCGTATCTGTATTAAAGTTACTAGCCTACTATTGATTCTGTCTTTAAAATTTCCTTGAATATATGGCAAGTATTGTAATTAAATTTTACCAACAACTTTACTCAATATTTGAAATCTAGGCTTGAGAACACACTGAACTACGGACTTGAGAGGGTTTGGGCTGTTGGACACATAAAAGGTTCACGCCGGTAAGTTTCTGACCTTTACAATGCCGATATTTAGGCTCTATTAAAGGCATAATTTATACTTACATTCCGTTTCTTTTTTTGGTGTGTAAATTTATTTTTCCTACATATTTTTGAAGATTATAATACCATATATATCCTTTTTCAGGCTTGTGATTGGTTATGACGAAGGGTCCATAATGGTGAAGCTTGGCCGTGAAATACCAGTGGCTAGTATGGACAATAGTGGAAAAATTATTTGGGCTAAGCACAATGAGATCCATACTGTGAACATCAAGACCATGGGGGCAGATGAGGTCTGGGGTTAAAATGATGAACACTTTTACGTTGTTGCTTTCTTATATATAAAGCTCAGCTCATGTTTGGAAATGGCTACCATTTCTTTGTGGGATTTCTAGGTCACTGATGGTGAGAGACTGCCTTTGGCTGTTAAAGAGCTAGGAACTTGCGATCTTTATCCTCAAGTAAGTGACACCCTTCTACTCATATACGATCTCACTCCCGTTAGATAATGGAGGAAACATGATTTTGTTGCTGTGGATTGTCAGTTTCTTACATTTTCTGAATTTACTGATTATGTAGTTCTATTGTTTTCTGTAATGGCTGCTTGTACTTATTTATTTTTTGTGCAGTATGATAGATATTGGTGTTAGTTGAAAATAAGGCCTTAGTCATTTATAAATTTTGTGATTGCCCACAGTTAGTTATTTATGTTTCTACTATTCAACTTTCTTTGGTTGTCAGAGCTTGAAGCACAATCCTAACGGTAGGTTTGTGGTTGTTTGTGGAGATGGTGAGTACATTATCTACACTGCCTTGGCATGGAGAAATAGGTCATTTGGCTCAGCGCTGGAATTTGTTTGGTCATCTGAGGGGGAACATGCTGTCAGAGAAAGCTCGTCGAAGATCAAGATCTTCAGCAAGAACTTTCAGGTTTGAATTCCTTTTGCACTCCCCCCACCCCCCACCCCACTGTTTAGCTTTTAAAGCTTTGTGTGTCAGGTTACTGTTATGCACTAACTTATACTGACAGCCTAGTTTTATAATATGCAGGAAAAGAAGACTTTGAGGCCTACTTTCTCAGTAGAGCGCGTTTTTGGTGGAACATTATTGGCAATGTGTTCAAGTGATTTTATCTGCTTCTATGATTGGGCAGAATGTAGGTTGGTTAGGCGAATAGATGTAACCGTTAAAGTAAGTAATTATATACCGGGAGTAGCTCTATTAGTGTGTACAGGAGAATGGTTTACAGTTTATGATTTCAGAAATATTTTTATCAGAGAAATTAAAGAGAGTTCTCTATCTGGACTATAAACGAAAGAGCAGATTGATACTGCTCGTTTCTTTCAGCTACCCAATATCTTATTCGTGCCTAACTTGTCTGTTTATTGATATGTCTCAGAATCTTTATTGGGCGGACAGTGGTGATCTAGTTGCAATTGCCAGTGATTCATCGTTCTACATCCTTAAGCTCAATGTGAGGGTTTTTTTTATGTTTGGTAGTGAACAGAACACTAACATGATTTATCATTGCACTTTTGCTGCCTGATATATGGATTTAAATTGCTTTTTGTCTGTTCTGTTATAGCGTGACATTGTATCATCTTATTTGGATGGTGGTAAACAAGTTGATGAGGAAGGCATTGAAGACGCGTTTGAGCTTCTCAATGAAACCAATGAACGTGTTCGGACTGGCTTATGGGTTGGGGATTGTTTTATCTATACCAACTCTTCTTGGAGGCTTAACTACTGTGTTGGTGGTGAGGTAAGGCTCATTTTTCCGGTTCTCAGAAAAAACGTGATTTTGATTTTGTTGTAAATTAGGTTCATTCTCTATGTGCACCTCTTAAATTACAGGTAACCACAATGTTTCATCTGGACCGTCCTATGTACTTGTTGGGTTATCTTGCTAACCAAAGTCGGGTTTATCTTATTGACAAAGAGTTCAAGTAAGCACAGATGTTTTCTTGTCAGTATTGCTGACCAATGCTGTTGTAACTTTCTGACTTTTCTGTCAATTTTATTGTGTACAGCATTATTGGTTACACTTTACTTTTGAGTTTGATTGAGTACAAGACTCTTGTGATGCGTGGAGATTTGGAACAGGCTAGTCAACTCTTACCTTCAATTCCTAAGGATCATCATAATAGGTAGGAGAGTGTGTGTTTTTCCCTCATATTATCATAATTGACGCATTATGGCTATCCAATGTCACATCATCATTTTATTTTAGTATTACTTTAAATCAAGCATTCTAAGTATTCTGATTCTCATTGTCAATCCTGTTGTCAGCGTGGCACACTTCTTGGAATCACGTGGTATGACAGAAGATGCTCTAGAAGTAGCAACTGACCCTGATTACAGATTTGATCTGGCCATACAGCTCGGTAGATTGGAGGTCGCACAGGTTAGTGTGTAGTTTTTAATATTTGAGAAGCTCTGATTTCCATCACTTACCAATTCATGCTCTTATTGTTATTCATCTCTTGACAGGAAATTGCTGTAGAAGCACAGAGTGAGTCTAAATGGAAGCAACTTGGAGAATTAGCTATGTCTACGGGGAAGGTGACTACATTTTTACTGCAACTAGTGCTCTTGGTTTTTTTAGAAAAGCTAAAGCCATTATTCATTTCTTTTCATCTTCCTTCCCTTGCGTGGATCATCTTAGCTGGATATGGCTGAAAAATGCATGAGGCATGCTATGGATCTGAGTGGTCTGCTGCTGCTTTATTCTTCGTTGGGAGATGCAGAAGGATTGACGACGCTGGCAGCACTTGCTAAGGAGCAAGGAAAGAATAATGTCTCATTTCTTTGCTTGTTCATGTTGGGTCAAGTAGAAGAATGCTTGCATCTGCTGGTAGAAAGGTACATAATTACTGCTCACTGCATTAGTACATATAATCCTGCATTTTGCTGATATTTGTCTCGTTATAGCAATCGGATACCTGAAGCTGCTCTGATGGCACGATCATACCTTCCGAGCAAGGTCTCTGAAATAGTGGCATTGTGGAGAAATGATTTGACCAAGGTTTGCGTTAGGTTTTTCCTATACATCTGGTAACCTTTCCTATTCAGATATCCATAGTTTTTCCTGATCTGTTCTTATTCTGCATATAGGTAAGTCCAAAGGCTGCCGAATCTCTGGCTGATCCTGAAGAGTATCCTAATCTCTTTGAGGACTGGCAAGTCGCTCTTTCCGTTGAAGAAAAAGCTTCAGAGACGAGGTATCTCTCTGATCTTGTTGCCATCATTAGCTAGTTATCAAAACGAGTACTTAGGAGGAAACTTTAACATAGTGGTACTTAACCATTTTGAGTCATGTAATAGCTGAGTGGCCATCATGTGTTTGAACTTTTACCCCTTATAAATATGACTTCAATACTATGATGTTGTTTTTCATTATGAAGCCAATTTGAAGATTTCAGGATTCTCACAAACAGAATACTTGTGTTGATCTATCTTGCAGGAGCATCCATCCTCCTGCCGGGGATTATGGTAGCCATGCACAAAGAGATCATACAACTTTGGTGGAAGCTTTCAGAATTATGCAAACTGAAGGAGAGGAGAGACTTGAGCACGTGGATGTTCTGGACGAGGTATGCATAGTTTTACATTAATTACATGCCATTGAGGTGGTTGGTCTTTGACCCCTGATATCCAGTGCTGACATGAACANGGAGAGACTTGAGCACGTGGATGTTCTGGACGAGGTATGCATAGTTTTACATTAATTAATGCCATTGAGGTGGGTGGTCTTTGACCCCTGATATCCAGTGCTGACATGAACAGATGGTAGGATTTTAAATATGACCGTCGACGCTTGATATGTTTTGGACTGCCAATCTGTTGACAGGTTGTTGGCGAAGAGGGAGGAGATGAAGAGGAAGAGGAGGAGGAGCAACATGAGGAGCTGGAGGAAGATGGTAGTGATGGGAGGCAACAGACTACGGAAGAAGAGGGTGTTGTGGTGGACGCAGACTCTACAGATGGTGCAGTGCTAGTTAATGGGAACGAGTCTGAAGAACAGTGGGGTATGATTAGTGAAGGAACCCCATCAGCCTTATAACATTTTTGGTGATTAATTGAGCTGCTACAAAACATACATTTATTTAGTTAGGTCGACCTGTGTGGGCACGCATCACGCATATAGGGCATCTCTTTGCATCTCTGCTCCGTCATTTTCTTTTGTAGAAATACCAAATTGTTGCTGATGGACAAAATCTTTGTCTTTGTTTGTGTTACAGTTCTAACACCACCACAGGAAGAGGGCTTGTGAAGACATATATTCTTGGCTTGGAAAAGTGATACATTCAACAGAGAGAGAGAGAGTAGTGGTCATTGTTGTAAACTGCTCTACTATATATGCTTTTAACACAAATATGGGTTTTAGGACAAAAAACCACCCTTGTTTTTAACTGATAAAGATTCAACCTGTAGAGTATTTTTTCAATTATATATGTTTTGAGATTCAAAGCTTACCAGATCAATATAATATAAGATCAGATATCGTAAATAACTATTAGGCAATATTCCATATTATCGAAATTCATAATTAACCTATTGAAAAGGAAGTTGTATAGATCTTGGTTGGCGTATAAATAGCAATAGTTTGTGAATGAATAAAAACAAGTCAGTTTAAAAACTTAGGGATCGAGGGGTGTGTAAGAGGGATACGGCGGAGCCTGAATATGCGAAAGCTAAAATAGCGGTGTGGTGGGACATGAAGGACTGTCCGAATCCGGAGAATTATGATGCTGTTCGGGTCCGTCCGAGTATAGTAGGGGCGTTCAAGAGTCTAGGATACTCTGGTCCTGTCTCCATCACTGCCTATGCTGACCAAACACAAACCCCTGATCACGTCCTGCGAGGCCTCACTTCCACTGGAGTCGCTGTTGCACATGCAATTCCAAGTTAGTCTCTCTCTCTTTAAATTTCAACTATCCCTAGCTAGTTAGTGTTGTAATGCTTGAAACAGAATGCAGATGCTCACGCATGTTCTCGGACATGCTGGAATGGCGAGCTCATAATCCTCCTCCCGCTACAATGATGCTCATATCCGATCAGTTGGAAGATGTCTTCTCTTTGGATCTGGTCCGTCTACAACAACAGCAGCGATACAACCTTTTTCTGGCTTATTCAGTTACGTCTCGCATCGCCTCAGTCCTGGTCACTTCTGCAGAGTGGCTCTGGGAAAGATTGCTAAGTTATAAGCATGAGACCACAAGTTGCACTGCCGTCTTCTATTGCAAATCCTGCTCTTTCGATTTCCAAAGCCTGCACAATTTCAGGAAGCATCTCTCAAGTAGAAAGCATGCATGTACTGGAAGAGGTTGGCAACTCTGGGAATGGACAACTCGACCCTGTAACCAGGAAGTGGGGAAAGAACTACCCTGCCAAGCCTGAACACGCCACAGCTCCAATAGCGGTGTGGTGGGACATGACAGACTGTCTCATTCCGCAAGGTTATGATGCTCGTTGGGTCCGTCCCAGTTTACAAGGGGCCTTCAAGAGTCTAGGCTACTCTGGTCCTGTCTCCATCACTGCCTATGGCGACCATAAACACACCCCTTTTAAAATCCTGCAAGGCCTCTCTTCCACTGGAGTCGCTGTTGCACATTCCATTTTCGGTCAGTCCATCTCTCTCTATGTAATTTAGGCTTTGAATTTCAACTATCCCTAGTAAAAATGCTTTTGTTTTACTTAAACAGAAAAGACAGGCTCGCGTATGTTTTCGGATATGTGCCAATGGCAAAATCATAATCCTCCTCCAGCCACAATGATGCTCATATCCGATGAGGTGGAAGAAGGCTTTGCAAAAGAGCTTGTCGGGCTGCAACAACTGACTAAATACAACCTTTTTCTGGCTTATTCATTTAGGCCTTACAAAACATCAGTCCTGGTCACTTCAGCAGAGTGGCTCTGGGATAGCTTACTGGCAGGTTTTTGTCCTCTCTCATCATCCAGTGCTGTTGAAAAAATTACACTTTTTCTGGTTTTCTTCTTTTCCACAGTTTCAGAGACAAGAGGGCAACTTGTTCAGGAGAAGAGTGAAAGGGAAAGGGGTGAATCTAGTGGAACGTTTTATTGTGAAGTGTGCTTTTGTGATTGCAAAGGCCTTGATAATTTCACCAAGCATCTCTCAAGTGAAGAACACTTACTGGAAGTAAGCATCCCCTCTCTCTCTCTCTTGTATCAATAGATTATTTCTTTGTCTAACCATTTGAGCAACAACCTGTTAAACTTTTTCCAGGAGGCTAGTATTTATAACGCGATGCGAGAAAGCCAGGCTGAGCAAGAGTTTTGGCTAGAGGCAAGTTATAGATATTGAATAGAGTAGATCCGATTTATCATAGACCCCAAATTGATTTACTTTATGTGGAATACTTGTAGATTGAGTTAGAGAGACAAGATAAACAAAAATAAGTTGCTTGCAGTTATATGTTTTCATGTTTCCATTTTTGTCTTGTAGGAAAATACTTTTCCAAAGAGCAAATGATTGAAGACGAGGAATTTGTCCGCTTAGAAAATCATCAGTCTCAAAGCTGCAAGAAAGAGTGGTGAAATTGAAACAGTTACTAATGTAATTTAGATTAAACGGTAGATGTCTATACTCTTATCTGATACATTTATCTCACAAGAGGAGTAATTTTTCAAACTGAGGGAGATTCCGTTATGAGATTCAGACAGATGAATACAATTTAAGATCCGATTTCGAAACCTACAAGAAGAAGAGATTGAAAAATAACATGATACTGCTCTAAAGGATTCCAAATTGCTAACATAAACAACATTACCGGAAACTGGCTTTTTCGAGTTGGTGATGATAATAACTAAGGANTTTAAGATCCGATTTCGAAACCTACAAGAAGAAGAGATTGAAAAATAACATGATACTGGCATACTGCTCTAAAGGATTCCAAATTGCTAACATAAACAACATTACCGGAAACTGGCTTTTTCGAGTTGGTGATGATAATAACTAAGGACTAAAAGAAATATATGGGTTAAATCTACAAAATTGACTCAATTTAATTCATCTTTGGGATCTCATGATTAAATGTAGAGGGTATTCAATCCGATCCAGACAAAAATAGAACGATATGACCGTTTTAATTTAGATATAACTTTTAGATAACAATGGTTCATGAGTAATCTGAATAATTTATATACAATATTATAATATAGATTAATATACAATGAAATTCAAGAAAGATAACTTATGAATTTGATTTATTTAGTTTTTAAATGTTTTTCTTTCTTTAATCTATTGGGATTATGGTTTTTCTATTTTGTTTAAACTTGTTGGTTTATTCTTTTAATACGTATATAAAGCAACAATGTTTTTGTTTTTCAATGTATTTCCAAATTTATAAACTATTTGATTATAATCCTAAAAAATTATGAAAATATTTTAATTAATTATTTAATTATATATTATTTAGATATAACGGAATAAAATGAAGTCAAACCAATATAAATATGGTTGTATTTTTCCTAACTAAGAAAATCAAAATCCAAACCAAACAAAAATCCGGATTTAACAGCCCCTCCTAATTAGTAAAAATGAAAATTGGAAATTCCCAAAAAGTATTAAAATCCTGCTGCTCCATTGGGATCTCATTGGTCTAGGGTTTGGGGTTATGGCCACAGAAGAGACGGAGTATGAGAGTGATCCCGAGGAATTGAAGCGTGCTTTGGCGACGAGGAGGAGAGAAGCCAGCGATGATGAGGATGAAGGGCTTAAGGAGCCACAGGTTGACTCCGATGATGATGATTCTTACTACGACGATGATGAAGAGGATTTGGAATACATTGCGGATAATGACAAGGCAAGCGTGGCAGTAATCTCTGAGCCTGATGCGAGCAAGGAGGAAGATGTTGTTGATGGAGAGGAACAAAAGCCCAAACAACCTTTCGCTGTGCCAACTGCTGGAGCTTTTTACATGCATGATGACAGGTTTCAGGAGATGGATAAAGCCTCTAATCGGTAATTTCACTCTTAGCTATCATTTGAAACTATGTTCCCAGGCTTAGATAGGTTTATCTGTTACCTATGGACGGAGAATACAGTGGAATGTGAACTTGTTATTGGATACATTGATCCTATTCGATTCCTAGTATCTGAGTCTAGCGGGGATGTCAGCAGACAATGGTGCACACAGTTTACATCATGCTAGTGGTTTTGATTGTGTTGCACAGGCGAATGCGTGGTGGAAGCAGACTCTGGCAATCTAGAGACCAAAGCAAATGGGGACATGACAAATATGAGGAGATGAATACACCGCAAAAGCAATATCATGTAGTTTTTCTACATAATACTATTTGTCTTTTTTTTTTTTTTTTCCCACCTCTTATACAATTACTTTAAAAGCTGATATATAAAACTTTGTCAACATAGAATACAACTTCAAGAGGCCGAGCCAGAGGTCGTGGATATTCTCGAGGGACCAATTCTAAAGCGTTTACCACCAACGGACACCAAAATCAGTTTCCTAAGGCTGTCACCAGAGGGAGAGGTCCCAGAAGATATGAGGCTGCTTTGAGAAATGGCAATCAAGCACCATCTGTGCAAAACAAACAGTAAGTGCTTCAACTTTTTCTTCTCTTGACAACTCTTAGAGGCTCTATCTCTAATTTTAATGTTTTGTCCCGTTAAATCTCTAGGTCCCGAAATTCTTATGTGAAAGTGTCACAAGTAGATTCAGGGCGTGAATCAGCAGAAAAAGCTAGCACAGAGACTGATGCTATCCAAGCCAAAAAGAATGTAGTTGCTTCAAGTTTGAATTCTGCTTCTCCTCCATTTTATCCTTCGGGATCCTCCATTAACATGGCACAAAAGGATTTACAACCTGGTATGGGAAGACTGCACGTTAATGAAAAACCTACGCCCTCTGGAAAGAAGTTTGGGAATCCAAAATCCAACTTGTCGTGGGTACGCACTGCCCAACCGTCTCAAACTACAAGTCAAGGTAAAGGTGCACCTCCGCCTGGACAAGCGCTTTACCAGCAATCTCGTAATCAAGGTGACAAAGTATCTTCGTCGATGCAACTCCGGGGAGTGTCGAAAGGCACTGACCAAAACTGTACTCAACCTCCTGGTCAGGCTCTTAATTCGGTTGTCATTAATTTGCTGCCTTCTTCTCCACCAAAAACTGGTTCATTAAAAAATCAGTATCTTTCTGGGGAAACAGATTTAGCCACAGAATCAGACGCTTTGCTTGCCAATGGAAAAGGGACTCTACAGCCTAGTGGAAAGGGATCTTTTATGCATGGAGGGGCACAATTTATGGGGCCGGCAGGGAGCGTCGCAGCTGGTCAGGGCAACCCAAATTTCCCTGCTTTTCTACCTTGTAAGTTTTTTCATTTAATTTTGCTTTTCATCCTATGTTGAAATAGTTGAAACATTTTACAAACTCAGTTTTGCTTTTCACCCTGCTGTACATGGATATTTGACTGGTTTTAGAAAACTTTGTTCATATTTTGTCGTGTTCGTTTCTATGTACAGTTATGCAATTCGGTGGTCAGCACGGTGGGGTTCCGACCTTTGGAATGGCTCTTCCAGGATATGTTCAACCAGAGCATGGTACAGGAAATCCTGAGATGACATGGTATGGAGTCTTTTCTTTTCTGTGTACCATATTTATGGATGTTAGTTTTGAATTTCCTCAGATTTACATGTTTCATATGGTATATTACATGTGTTGTTAGTTGACTTACTGTATGATGGTGTGATGTGAGATTATTTTAACCATCTTGTGCTGGCCCAAACAAAACCGGAATTGTTGCTTTCTTTTATCTGTGGCTTGTTGTTTGTTTGATTTCCCTAGTTCTCTATCTTAAGTTAGTTTCTGATTAGTGCTATTATTTGTGTATATTATTGACAGGCTACCAATTTTGACTGGTCCGGGAGCATTAGGAGCTTCATATTCACCTTATGCATTACCTTCCTCTGTGGGACCGTCCAGGTAAAAATTTTCTTCATTAACCAGTCAAGCTTTTTTGGTTGAGCACTCAAGTAACTATGTTAATCTTCTCTGGTTACGAGTGTCAAACGAGACATTTAATTGTCTCACTCACACAAATACCTTTTTTTCTTTTTGCAGCCAAGAGAACAGTTCGAGTAACCCAAATGATGAAGAGAAACCAATGGAGAGGCCTGGTTAGTCATTTTCTTCCCCGTCTGGTCTGAAACCAGTGCTTTGCCAACTGATGGGTGCAGTTTTTTTAGTTAATAGTGTGAAAAATGATTTACTCTAGTTATTGGGAACTAGTACATAGAGATGAATATGTTCGATATGGTTCCTCGGGTACTGTTTATCTCAGTAATAACTCTTGCCAATAAGACAGGGTCTATATTATGGATGCAAAAGATTTTTTATGTTTTGGGGAGTTTGAATTATTACAATGACTAGATGAAAAAGAGGAGTAACAATGGCATGAAAGATTTGATTGTTTGGCTCGTCATGTTTAAATTTACGCTATTTTCCGTTGATGTAGAGGCTGCAAACAATGGGAATTCACAATAGTTGAACAGCAACCCAAACAAGCAAGGTGAGTTTTTGAAGCTTTCTTATAAATTTTTGTTTCAATTAATCTAACTTTTGACATAGAACAACCTATGAGGTAGAGTGCGGAAATAATATTGAAACTTTCTTATAATTGTTCAATCGATCTGACTTTTGATATGGAACAACCCTGGAGATGTAATTGGGTTACGTATATTGTGAAAAGGAAATGTGATATTATATTATATGATATTGGTTATACGCAAATGGGATGCAGATACTGAGAGATGAGCTTTAGCAAGTGAGTGCGCTTGTAAAGAATGTTGTCTTGAATGAATAAATGGAGAAAGGAGGTGAGAGAGAAGCTCCTTTGCTCTATGCCCCTGGTGCTTCTCCAAGCTGCTTTAGGGAGCACATTGGGCTGCAATNTATGAGGTAGAGTGCGGAAATAATATTGAAACTTTCTTATAATTGTTCAATCGATCTGCTTTTTGATATGGAACAACCCTGGAGATGTAATTGGGTTACGTATTTTGTGAAAAGGAAATGTGATTTTATATTATATGATATTGGTTATACGCAAATGGGATGCAGATACTGAGAGATGAGCTTTAGCAAGTGAGTGCGCTTGTAAAGAATGTTGTCTTGAATGAATAAGTGGAGAAAGGAGGTGAGAGAGAAGCTCCTTTGCTCTATGCCCCTGGTGCTTCTCCAAGCTGCTTTAGGGAGCACATTGGGCTGCAAATGTTACCCGTTTTACTAGGTAGGCAGTTTTAAGTTGCCAATCTAGTTGACTTGACTTATTGCGGTTTTATTTTTACCTTAAAATGTAAATAAAACCGGCTAGTGAATATGATATTAGGATGGTATGATGACACCATTTGATTAATTTTGGATTTTTCAGGAGGTTGTTGTGGCTTTGTGAGATTGAGCTGTGGCTGCCTTCATCTGTAATCTATTCTTTTGTAATGTTGATATGTCTTGTACTTGAGTTTCCTCCCATCTATAAAGGTTTTGTATGCACTTTGCATTTTGCCTTGCCCGTTCTGAGTTTTTTTACACCTTATGATTTTTTCTTTTAGTTTGTCTATTATTGCCATCGTACCAGTGAACGTAGGCGTGTAAAGAGCAAAGGAAAAAGTCTCTTAGTTTAGGGACCAAACAAAAGCTCAGCGATCGAAATGGGCTGAAAACAAAATTATAGTAAACAAAAGTTGTAGGTCTAAGTGTAACAAACAAAAGGTCTGGAGCTGTGCACGACGACCCGAAACTCATGGAGTCACGGAGCAGAGCTCCGAGACCGGAGCAGGAGACGGTAAACGGCGTTTGGATTTTGTTTCGGGGTCGATCAAGAACCAGAGTGGTCAAAGCTGGGTTTTGAGCATCGACGGTGGTGGAATGAAAGGGATTATACCCGGATGGTTTTGGCTTTTTTGGGGCATGCTCTGAAATCGAATCGGGTGACCCGAATGCCTGAATTGCCGATTATTTCGACGTCGCTTCCGGTTCCGGTATCGGAGGATAGTGACCACGGCGATGCTGTTCGGGCCGAAGGATGGTGACCTGGCGGAGCGGCGTGAGTCGCTTGGTTGGACCCGGTGAGTAGCGGTGCTTGGCAGCGGAATTGTGGTGGAACACGGTGGTGCGGTCTGTCCTGGGTAAGCTGGAGCAGATCGGAACCACTGGAACTTTAGAAGAAGAAGATAGCTCCAATTCCATCAAAGCCCGACTACAGGAAATTCTCAGTCTCAGCCCCGGTTGAACCGGATGAGTGTCAGTCGGACCTTTTGTCCGTTTTAGGTTTAAGGATCGGAACAGTGAAAGCCGGAGATACAAGAACTACTGAAGACGCGCCCCTGGTGTCGATACTATTAGGTCAAGTTCTACACTCGGATCATAAGGACCAATAGTTTGTATTTGTTTTGAACTTCAGCTTAGGTTTTGTTTCTTCAGTGTTAGTAGTTGTTTTCGGTCTAAGGGTCGATTTAGGGATCTAAGAGAGGATTTTATCCCGAGTTGTGGGGTTTAATCTTCTCGCTCGTGGTTTAAAAGTGCAATGTCTTCAGAGGTAACGCTGGATCCGCCTAGTGATTCAGGGTTGTACCAATCTGTTACATTGCACTGGGTTAAAGTCCAGAGGGATTAAAGTCCAGNAAAAAAAAAAAAAAAAAAAAAAAAAAAAAAAAAAGTGTAACAAACAAAAGGTCTTAGGTACAGAAATGTAATTCATGGCCGAGTGAAACAAAATACAAGAGAATTGAGGGACCACAATTTATGCAGCGAGCAACGATGATCGGCGATAGCGTCTATTCACCGGCCGACCACAACTCCAGTCTCTGCATCACGGTCTCTTCTCTACTGCCTTTAGATTATGTCTTCGCTGTAGCTAATTTAGACAGATTAGGGTTGTGTTGATTCTTTCGAATTTAGGATGTCTTTGATTAGATGCGCTTAGATTTAGTGTGGTCCTGGTTTTTGTTTCAGATAGAAGAGGGGTCTCAGTGCAGCGAGCAGCTGGTTTTAGAACATGGAGAGGATCTAGAGATTGAAGAAAACGAGCTTGACCTTGAAAATGATTGTGATGGATTGCTTGATATTCCCAGTAACAGTACCAATCACCAAGAAGAAACTCCTTTTACTGCTGATTGTGAAAGCAATGATTCCCAACCAAAGTGTTTCATGCCTCCTCCTGCTATGGGGATGGAATTTGACTCGTATGACCATGCCTACAGTTACTACAACTCCTACGCGAGGGAGCTCGGCTTTGCCATCAGGGTGAAGTCTTCTTGGACCAAGCGTAACAGCAAGGAGAAGCGTGGGGCAGTCTTGTGCTGTAACTGTGAAGGTTTTAAGATGCTTAAAGAAGCAAATAGCCGAAGGAAAGAGACTAGAACGGGTTGTCAGGCAATGATACGGCTGAGATTGATTGACTTTGATCGGTGGAAAGTTGATGAAGTCAAGCTCGAGCATAATCACTCCTTTGATCCTGATAGAGCTCAGAATTCAAAGTCTCACAAGAAAACTCCTGGTGCAACCAAAAGAAAACCAGAACCACCAGTTGATGTTCAAGTCCGGACTATCAAATTGTATAGAACTCTTGCTGTCGATACACCGGGCCATGGAACTTCAAACTCTAGTGGAGAGATAAGCGATCGCAATCATGATCAATTCCACAATTCAAGGCGTTTGGAGATCGGAGGAGAGTTTAAGCTCTTGCAAGATTTCTTTTTCCAGATTCAGCTTTCAAACCCCAATTTTCTTTACTTGATGGATCTCGGGGATGACGGGAGTCTGAGGAATGTGTTCTGGATTGACCCTCGAGCTAGGGCTGCATACTCTCACTTTGGTGATGTAGTTGTGTTTGACACAACATGTTTATCAAACTCATTCGAGCTTCCCCTTGTGGCGTTTGTTGGAATAAACCACCATGGAGATTCAATCTTACTTGGCTGTGGTTTGGTTGCTGACCAGAGCTATGAGACCTATGTCTGGCTCTTCAGAGCGTGGCTAACATGCATGTTAGGCCGTCCACCACAGACTTTCATCACACAGCAGTGCAAGGTAATGCAGACTGCAGTCTCTGAAGTTTTTCCAAGGGCCAATCATCGGCTTAGCTTGACCCACGTCTTGCAAAGCATTTTTCAGAGTGTTGTCGGACTACAAGAGTCTGAGTCTTTCCATCTGGCACTGAACAGAGTGGTCTACGGTTTTCTCAAGGTCGAGGAATTTGAAATAGCTTGGGAAGAGATGATCATTCGGTTTGGGCTGTCTAATCATGAAGCCATCCAACGCTTGTTTCAAGATCGAGAGCAATGGGCTCCAGTTTACCTCAAGGATACATTTTTGGCTGGGGCGCTGACTTTTCAAATGGGAAATGCAGCAGCCCCATTCATCTTCACTGGCTACGTTCACCGGGGCACATCCCTGAGAGAATTCCTTGACGGGTACGAATCATTTCTGGATAAAAAGTACACAAGTGAAGCCCTGTGTGATTCAGAGACCTCAAAGTCAATCCCTGAGCTCAAAACTACACACCCATACGAATCTCAAATGGCAAAGGTGTTTACAATGGAGATATTTAAAAGATTCCAGGAGGAGGTCTCGGCAATGTCTTCATGTTTTGGAGTAACACAGGTCCAGTCAAACGGGCCAGCCTCCTCGTATGTGGTGAAAGAGCGGGAGGGAGAGAAAGTGAGAGAATTTGAGGTCATCTATGAGACAAGTGAAGCAGCACAAGTACGTTGCTTCTGTGTCTGTGGTGGTTTCAGCTTCAATGGGTACCAATGCAGACATGTCCTCAGTCTACTCAGCCAGAATGGCTTGGAGGAAGTACCGTCTCAGTATATACTGCAAAGGTGGCGCAAGGATGTGAACCGTCTGTATGTGGCTGATTTCGGGGCAGGGCGTGTGGATATAATGAATCCGGTTCAGTGGTATGAGCATTTGCACAGAAGAGCAATGCAGGTTGTTGAACAAGGAATGAGAACGAAAGAGCACTGGAGAGTTGCCGGGGAAACTCTTAAAGAGTGTGTGAATAAGCTTCACCTTGTGGCTCAAAAGCCTTCTTAGATATAATATACATGTATTCGTACTAGTTAACTAGATTAAGATTCCAGTCATCGTTCAAGTATTCCTTACATTGTACATACTAATTAGTATTCCGGTATTCCCTTTCTTCTGCACCAATAGCCATAAAATGTAAATTAAATAAATGGGCCTATTGTTCCAAAAAATTAATAATAATGGGCCTTCGTCGAGCAAACAATACTGGACAAAAAGTCAAAAGGGCCGCTCCTCGTGAAGAGGCCCTACGCGCATGTAGAGGAATAATCATACGCGCAGCGAGAGCGCGTATGGCGCGTGAGCCATAAAACCCTATACGATTTTTGGGCTTTTTCGCATAATTCTAAAAGTGAATTGACATTTGGCGCGTGAAGGGTTCTTTTTATAGTCTTCCGTTTATATTTATCGACAAGAAAAATTATAAGTCAAACTGGAATCTATTTAAATAAACATGTAATTTCTTTTTGTTTGTAAAAAATGACAACTTCTCATTTAAAATTTGATATTTAAATTTAGACTCCTTTATTAATATTTTGCTGATTTAATATTTTGCTGGTTCAATTGTCAATTAAATTTTTCACATATTTTTATATTCTCTTAAAAAGTAACTACTTCATTACCAAAAGATTCCACAACCTGGCCAGAACAAGGAGAGAAAATTTCTCTATATAATACCATACTTTTCACCAATGACCAAAAGATTGAGAACCATATAAAGTAAATTGAATTCTAAGTTTGATAAAAAATAGTAACATCAAATCATACATCAGCTTCATCACAAGAGGCAACAGATACACAAATCCCAAAAGAGAATTGGTAAGAAAAAGAAGAAGCAAACACAAGGATAATAATCCCAGTTTAACCTAAAGTGGCAGATGCAATACATAGTGAGCTGAAAATTCTATAAATATAAGAAGAAGGAATGACAGAAGGAAACCTTAAGATTCCATCTTCAAATTATTCTCTGAACTGGAAGCAGAGGAGCCGTATTTGAACCAGTCCTTGGCGCAAAAGAGAGCTTCCAAGGTCACATGCCGAAGGGAGCTCCTGTAGCTGTCCATCTTTTTCACCTCGGTGTCAAAAACAGAGTCTGGGGAGACAGTACAAAAGGGTAGGGACATAACATCAGCTGCCATCTTAGATAGGGTAGGGTACTTGGTTCGGTTCAGGCTCCACCAGCCCAGAACCTCAAAGTCCTCTGATCGCGGTATCAGAGACTCCTCAAGGTATTGGTCGAGCTCTGATTTCATCTGCTGGTGACTGCCTACCTCGGAGATGTAAAGCTCAAAGTCTGAAAACCCATCTCCAATGGTAATGAGTGGAAACTCCTGCGAAGATGCTTCAAGGTGATGGCCTTCCTGGAGAAGCACATCCACGTGGTGTCCTTCTTGAGAGATTGTAAACGCAGGTTCTTGTTGTGGCATTGCATCTGATTGAGTATCATGCTGGGCCTCTCCTACATTGTGGACTGCAGAGGGATGTTGCTCTGAGGCTATACCCTCCTCCAATTGCTGCTCTTCTTGCCCAGCTTCACCTTCTTGAGGATTCTCTTGGCGAAGAAGATCATCAGCTTTCTCTGGATCTTGGCTGTGCTCAGGAACTTGCTTCACCGGTTCTGCCTCTTGTTCCACTTCCTCAACTGGCTGAGTGTCCTCTATTATTCCCTCTACTGACTGTGTCTCATGTCCTACTTCCTCAACAGGCTGAAGGTCATCATGCTGCTCCTCCCCCAATTGTGCCCCCTGAGCCACTTCCTCAACTGGTTGAGTGTCCCCGAGAATTTCCTCCATTGGCTGCGTTTCTTGGGTTATATCCTTGTCATCCACTTGCTGGTTGTCCAGTGGCATTTCCTCGTCAGGATGGCTTTCAGAAGGAATATCCTCAGCTGGCTGGGTCTCGTGCTGTATCTCTTCCCGCGCCACTTCATCAACTGGCTGAGTGTGTTCGAGCATATCCTCAGCTGGCTGTGTCTCCGGCACATTTGCTTCCCCCAGTTGGCTGTCTTGAGTCATGTCTGTATCATCCGCTTGCTCTGCAGAATGTTTCTCAGATGGTACATCCTCCACTGGCTGACTCTCCTGCTGTATTTCTTCCACTGGCTGGCCTTGCAGGGGTATATCCTCAGAACGCTGGTCCTCACATGGAATCTCCTCAACCAGCTGGGTCTCATGGGCAATCTCCTCAGCCAACTGGGTCTCATGTGTTGTCTCCTCCATTACCAGACTCTCATGGGATGTCTCATCTGTTAGCTGGCTCTCCTGAGCTGGAGTTTGCTCCTCATGGGATTTCAGATTTTCTTCTGTTGGAATAGACTCTTGTGTCAGTCCCTCCATTGGTTTACTATCATCTACCAAATGGCCTTCTTGTTCTGCTCCCTGAGTGGTATTGCCTCCCGTAGATGCTGTCTCCGTTTGCTCACCTTCTCCAGATAGTCCCTCTATAGGCTGATTCTTCTGTTGTCCCATCTCACCTGCATGATCTTCTTGGAGAGGCGGCACTGCAATTTTTTCTTCTTGGGCATGGGGTAACGACTCTACTGCCAGTTGGTTTACCTGATCCTGAGCAACTTCTTGAGACCCATGACCACCTTCAACATGGTCTCTTGGTTTTTCATTCAGGGGATTGCCATCTTCAGGCTGTTCATATATTTGATCATGTGAAAGCCCATTTGAATGGTGGAACTCATTAGGCATTTCATGCTGGAAGTGAACTTGGGACATATCATTTTCAGAAAAGCCATCATTCCCGTGGCCCACATAAGCATCCAGCAGGGAGTGATTCTGTTCAGCATAGTCATGGTACAGCTCATGTACAGCATCATCAACACTCTTGATCCATTTTTCTGCATCTTCCCCATAAGCCTTGGTGAAACTAAACTCAATAAGTTTCATCTTGAAGCGTGGATCCATCACTACAGCAACTGCCAGGAGTAGAAAGCATCCTCTCCAATACTCATCAAACTTCTCTCTCAGTGGGTTCACCAGGTTTCTAACGTCTGGATCCTCACTCATGGCTTCATGGCTTAGCGCTAGCTGAAACTTTGTCATCTCATGGTACATATCGTTTGCGGTCAAACGCATTGGGCCAGTCAAAACATTAGCCGCGTCAAAAAGAATCTTCAAGCACGAGCAAAGAATCTCAATCTTTTTCCATTCTTCAGGAGATATTGAGATTTTATACTCAAGATCACAGTTTCCCAGACAAGAAAACACTTCTTTGTGTTCACAGGCAGCCAATAACATGTTGTAACTAGTGTCCCATTTAGTTTGGTTGTCGATTAGAAGGTCTTTCGTAGAAGGCGTTTGAAGTTGTCTCTTCAGTTCATCAAACCTCTCTGCGCAACTGTCTCTGGTTTTCACATACTTCACACTGTCACGGACTTTTTTAATGGGTGTTTCAAGATCCTCAGCTCCAAGCACATCTTGCGCCATACTGCTTAGGAGGCGCGCATAGCAACTCCCCAACAACAACTGACCACTCAATATATGCTGGTTCCTGGCAGATAAACAACATCTGAGGTTTTCAATACAGGTTTTATTCACTACGGATTGCCCAACAGTAAGGCTGGAAAGCCTCCTTTCCAAATTCCAGTCGGATAAACAAGCTGCAATAGGCTGATTTAAAGCATAATCTGAATCAGGAGAAGGAACAACAGAAACGTTAAGGAGCCTGTGCGTTAGATTCCAATCCCTATCGATGAAGTGCCCCGTCACAAAAGCATAACCAATTGACTGATCAGATGTCCACAAGTCTACGGTAAGGTTTACTCCCCCAGGAATCTCGTTGATGAAGTTTGACAGTTTTTGCTTCTCCGAGAGGTACATAGTCACACAATCAGCATGAATGGTGTTGAAGCTGGCCATACTGAATTGGGGACGAAGGGCTCGCACAAAACCAGCAAATCCAGAATGTTCGACCATATGAAGAGGATACTCATGCATGATAATCATCTTTGCCATCTCATTGTAGCAACGATCTTGATCAAGAGGTCCTCTTAAAATAGCAGCAGAAGCCCTCCGGCGTTTAGTGGGGGGAGCAGAGCTAGGATCTTTGGACTCGGAGGCCTGTGGGAGCTGACCATTGTCTCGGCTCATTGGACATATACCCAACTGAATATGACGCTTAAGGTGGCTGGTTCCTGCCAGCTTCTGGCCAGTTATGTAAGCAAAGGATTTCCTACAGTGCTTGCAACAAGCTTTGGAAGATCCAGGGCTAGCAGTTTCAATGGTAAAATGCTCCCACACCATAGACTTCTTCCTCCGGCGCTTTCCAGGTTGCGTACAAGGTTCGGGAACCAAGCCCTCATCGGTATCCGCATCAGGTGCATCCTCACGGGGCCTTGCAGGTGTGTACAAAGCCAAGGAATTGTCATGGGGAGCATCCACATCCACATCCATATGAGTGTGCTCCTCAATCTCATAAGAGCCATTGTTGTCAACCAGCATCAAAGCATTGTTATTATTATCCTCCTCCATATCAAAAAATCCTGCAGCAAAGAAGAAAATTAGAATCAGTTCCTACGATCTTACCACAAGGAGCTAGTGTCCAGAATTGAGCAATGTAACAGAATTCAGAATAAGGCAAAACCACTGAAAAACCCAGAGTGAAATCGAAAGCTCGTAAGAGCGAGATCTAGGAAGAGGAGATAAGAGAGAAAGAGATTACCCGAATCTGAGAGATTGTAGCGGCGGGAACCAAGATCCGAAGCGCGAATCGAGGCGAAAGACTTTGGATTTGAAATCGAAGAGGTTAATGGGCTTTGGGATGATGAGCTTTGGCTCTGCACTTTGATCGAAACCCTAAATTGAGAGACACAGAGAGAGAGGAAAAAAAATACTCAGTTTTGGACCTTTTTCGGCTAGGGTTTTGAGCTTTCTCGGCCTTTTCGTAACTTATATACTATTATGTAAAAGAGGGGCAAAAACGGAATTTACCTTACAGTCTCGATCTTTGGATTTGGCGTCTCTGGCTTTTCATTGTATCATTTATTTTACTAACTCTTATCAATTCTCTCTTTAGTAATGCAGACAAGGTGAGATGGCATTAAATGTCCTATCTGCTTGGATGTAAAATGAATTTACAACTCGGTATGCCAAAATTATAGAGATCATTTAAGACTTTGATCATGAGCTTTCTGTTTATAAAAATAGAGGACAAGAATAATGGAAATGTGAAGAAAGGATACAACTCTCTGAATCTCGAAAAACCAAACCGCTCTGTATTTTCTTGTACTAGAGGGTAGCTAGGCTCTTCTCACCATCTGTGCATCCACCAATTTGCACAAGACCCCCCGCTCCCACGATTAACAAATGAAACATTTCCAATTTGGTACCATGAGAAAAGCTTTACAGCAGGTCTTGTTAGTTGAAGACGGGGATCTCTACAGGTTATCTCTCAGCCATTTCAAAGCTCCCTTTGCGATAGACCTACATCCAAATAATGATCATCATTATGACAAGACTACAACATTATCTACTTCAGACTTCATATCATTTTGACGGGATCAATATCAAGGGCCCTGACAGTTTTTGGTTGAATTACCCTGCAAAATCTGTGATGTTCTTCCACAGGTCGTTTTCTTGCTGCGCTTCTTGCCTTTTCTCTCTAACTTCATCTGTCCTTTTTTCTGAGGTAAGGGGTGCACTGCTTGAAGCTGCAAAACCAAAGGCAGTAGACAGATGAAGGGATTCATCACTGAATATGTGTATCAAATAGTCTCATGTTGATGCACATGCAGATGCAGACAAGCTTACAAGAGGACCCTTCAATACTGACTTAAAAGCAAAAGAGACAACTTACTAGCGGATTGCTGAGGCTTAGGGCGAGTCCGTGTCCGGCTGCTGGATGTGTTACTCAGAGATGCAAGTTCCTCCAGTAACTCCCGCTCTCCGGTACTGTTTGTAGGAACCAAGAAAAATATTAAAAGAAGGCATCAACAGATTCATAAACCTTTGTTTGTATTAGTTAAATTGGCCTTGAGACAAGTTCTGATGGTAATACCTTATCTGATTTGGTATAGTAACTTTGACTGTAAACAAGTGGTCACCGCGGATAGACGGTCTATTCAGTTTCGGTGCACCTTTCTTTGACAGGACCAGCACATCACCAGGTTGGGTACCCGGAGGTATCTGCAGTTCAGTGTCTCCTTCAACTGTTTTAACCTGAAAGAAATGTTTTAGATTAATCACAAGAAGAATGATCAATTCTGAAGATACCTACACATAAGTAAAGTACTTATAGGATGTCTAATACATATAACTAATCTACCTTAACAACTGCACCCAGAATAGCATCAAGGTAACTAATCGAGAGGGTAGATAAGAGATTTATGCCATCCCTTTGAATTCCTCGGACATCTTCAACATCAAGATATACGTACAAATCTCCTGGAGGGCCACTAGTGGAAGCAGAAAGCCAGTTACCAAAAGTCAGAACCACAAAGATTGCTTTAACAGAAAAAACGAGTTTCTAACTATAATTTGTCAACAAACAGTAATTTTCTCTGCATACCCTCTGGGACCAGAATCACCTTCTCCGGCAACTCTAAGGATGCTACCTGCGCTAACTCCAGGAGGAATTTTGACTTTGATGCTTTTTTTTACACGCACACGTCCTTCGCCAGAGCATTTCCGGCAACTTTCAGAAATGACCTCACCATCTCCACCACAGTTTGGACACATGGACACCTGAGATGAAAGAAACCACCACGGGTAAAAGAGTTGACAAGTTCAGATATAAGGAGATGGTCCAGCAAAAACAAACTTTCTAAATCAATGAAAACCACAAACTGGATACGTACAGCCAAATTAAGAACAAATCTCATTTCTGCAGTCTCTACAATCCACTAGACAGAATATATTGAGTGAACTGTATATCGACATGAACTCTAATGCCCCGGGTCAGAAGCCATTTCAGACACAGACTCGAATTAACTATGATGGAAAGAAAGCAGACCGAAAGGAAAGAAAATAAACTGCAATTACCTGTGAAAACATGCCAAATGGTGTTTGCTCAGTTCTCATAACTTGACCCCGCCCACCACAAGTGGAGCATATTCTCATTTTGGATCCTGCTTTTGCCCCAGTGCCAGCACAAGCTTCGCATGTCTCCAGATGCGTAAGATCGAATTCTTTCTCAGATCCAAAGATAGCCTCCGACAATTGTAACGTGATGTCATAGCTAAAACGCAACAGAAGCAAAACTGAACTTTGATCACTTTTTGGAGTTTTCAAAGCTACAGCAGGCTAAGAAGACGTAGAAAACTCAAAACAACAAGCTGATGGACATTCAGACACGACCATGCACAGCTTACTAAATCAATCGCATGCTCGTAGCAAATATCAGGACACAAGGTATGTTATGAAGCGCAAATAAATATTGACTTTAATCATTGCACAGTAATCTTATTAGTAATTAGAGTATGTTGTTATGCTACCGGAGTATGAAGAAGAAACCCTTGAGCACTTTATAATAACTCACCGTAAATCTTCCCCTTTAGTAACCCTACTGCGTCGGGTTCTCCCAAAATCAGCTTGGTCCATCCCAGGAAACCCACCCATACTCGCACCAAAGAATGTCTCGAAAAGGTCAAACGGATTTGTCTGCATGGAAATGTAAGAAAAGGTATATGTCAAAGACAACTCCTCGCGCAAGCACAGGAAATGATGTCCAGTGCAATTCTCAAATAAGGTTTCAGCAGCTAATGCATCAGAAAGACAGGAATGCACTAAATGTACTTAAGCTAGTCAATCATGTGCATGATAACATTGAAGAAAAGAAACTCCCTATAGATGATATGTTACCGTGTAAGCACCGGAAGCTCCTCCTACTGTACTCTTTACTCCAGCTTCACCATATTGATCATATAATGCTCTTTTTTGTTCATCTGATAGCACCTGACAGTGTTGTAGTTCAGTAACCACAAGGCAAAATAGCTGAGAACTCATGTTACATGTTTGCATATTTCAACTCTACTCTACCATTAAAAAAAAAAAACCATGAAATACAATTAGGGACCATGATGAGAATCCAAATGGCCAAATTTCAGTGTTATCTCAGAAAAACAAGCCATGAAGAGATAAAACTAGGGACCTTAGCTTTAGGTGCATACCTCATAGGCAGCACTGATTTCCTTGAACTTCTCAGTTGCTCCAGGTTCCTTGTTTACATCGGGATGGTACTACATACGGAGTTCATAATCAGCTCATATGTTCCGTGATCATAGTTCAAAAAATTGGAAATATAATAGAAAACTAAAGTGCATGAAACAATTCTTTCAAAATCAAATATACTATATTCAAAATCCAAGTCTCTTGTGTGGAATCAAACAAGTCATTCTTGACTCATCGTATACATTGCTGATTGCCCACAATTCAGAATAGTTAGAGAGCATCATCACACACAAACAATCAAATCCTAACATAATCTCCGGGTGTATAAGTAATTGAATAATATGGTTCCCACATTACTCCAATCATGCAATTATCAGCTACCGTAAGCAAGAGTGCACAAATTCCATTGTTGCAAGATTCTAACCCTGAGGAAGAATAAGCAAGACAGGAAAACGAATTCTAGGTGTTATAATGGAGGTCGTAGTACCTGACGAGCAAGCCGTCGATACGCAGCTTTAATCTCCTTGTTATTAGCAGATTTAGGCACACCAAGAGTAGCGTAGTAGTCACCGGAAGCAGCAAACACGGCGAAAGAAGGGCGAGAGGAACCCCGTCGATTTCGAATAGGCGAAAAAGAAGAAGGAGACGCCGAAACGGATAAGAAGCTCTTGTGATACCTGAGATTGGAACCGCCGTCGAAGAAAGGCGAGAAGTTAGAAGAGAGTGACGGGGGACCATCGGCGGCGGCGCAGCGAGAGGAGGGGATAATAAGGGAAGGAGAAGCGAGTGTGGCCATTAGAGAAAATGTATGATCTCAAGCCATTAAGCGCTTAGCAATGGTCATCGGTCAGAAGATGGTGTCTGTAGAGAGCGGAAACGCAAAAGCTCGGATTTGTGGTGCCAACCTCGCTCACGTGGATTTCATTTTTTTCTCTTTTTTATCACTGTTTCAATTTTCCAAGTCACATTTCTGTCCGGTTTATTCCCGGATTGATTCGGTTCGCCAAAATCAAATTCATTAAATCAAGGTTGATCCATGATCTTGCTGCGTCGGTTACACTTACACGACTCTACATATATTAAGGCAGATAAACAAATGGATAAAGAAGAGGTTCGTATTCACAGGAGTAGCACTATTCTCATTTCCTGACTTTTAAAGTTTTCCTCAAGACCAATGTTTTAATTATACATCCCTATACCGAAACGCATCTTTGATATCGAAATTAAGGCAGACTGAGAAACAGACAGACAGCAGCAAAGAAAATAAAGTAAAAGGAAGACAAGGATGTTCTGACTACACAGCAACACAAACCAAAGCATTTCTCTTCTGTAGTTTTTGATATATCTCTCTAACTTGCGTTTATTGCCTGTAGACGTACAAGCTTTTAGAAGACGTCGGGATTGAATCTTGTCGGCATTGAGTTGCCATGTTCTACTTGTTGCAAATGCATCTTTAAAGCATAGTTGTTCACCTGCATTTCAAACATTATTACATCATTGTAACTTTTCGTTTCAAAAGCGTCATGACCAAGGTTTTATGTCACGATATCAGACCACATTAGAGCCACAAAAGCATAACCTAAGTCTCCCAAAATTCAAAATTCTAAAACCCACCCCGATTACACTATTCGATCTATGCCAGAAACATTCTTTGGTAGAGACTCGGATTTTATCTGACCTCATGCGCATGTTCAGTATATGTAACGCTACCCACCACTAACAAACAATCACGATCAGGACAATGGTAGGCCAGAACCATCAAAAATCAAGACTACAGTAAAACATATGCAGATGCATGCTCTCTACAGTGTAGGGCTTACCTCCAGAGTTCTTAGTTTTTCCTGGTACTGAGGGATGACTTGTTTTAGAAGATCTAGCTGATGGTTGGCATCATCAAACGCCTTCTGCCGCTCGTGCTGAATAGCAACAGCGCGTTTCAGGACCGTGTTGTCCTTGATCAAGGCTTCCACTTGTTGCTGCGCTACCATATTCTCCTGCAAATTAGTTTGATCTTAGAGAGATAACAGGAATCATAACAACAATTAATCATCTGATAAATTTTTTCCTGACTAAAGAATACACCGTCATTTCACTGATTTACAAGAACAAATGTAGGATGACTTTCCTTCACAGTAGATTCAGCAACTTGTTTAGACCAACAAATTGCAGTCAAGGAAAGCATGTGAAGCTACATAAAAATAACTAAGAGTTCATCTATGTCTTACAGCAACTCTGCCTAGAGCTCATCACTACACCCATGGTCTGTAACACACAGTTCCTTAGCACATCTTCTAACCAGCATATATGCAAAACGTAAAGGAGCACGCTAAACTGAAGTTATAAGGTACGATATTGCTAAATGCTTTACCTCTTGGAATTTTTTCCCCACTTCTTCACGTGCTCGAGCACTCAACATCTTCTCTAGAGCCTCCAAGACTCTTGCTGCACGAACTTTTGCATCGTCTTTGCCAGTAGATTGCATAACTTGAGTCACTAACAATTCCACCCATTCATCACCACTAGCTGGGAGATTATCTACGGCTGTAAAACTTCCACTAGCAGCTGCCTCGGTTTCTTCAGTAGCAACTCCTGCTGCCAATGCTTCAGCTTTCTTCTCCTCTTCGGATACAAAAGAGTACAAGCTCTTCATAGCAGCATTGAAATCACTCCCATTTTCTTCTAGTGCCTTGACAAGAACCTGAAAAGACACACATCATGCAGCCATACAAATCCAATTAAATTCCTCAGCTAATGAACAATTCAACCAATCACAAATGAAAATTTCATACTGTAAAACTCAATATACATACAAAATTGAAAATTCGATGCCACCATGCAAATCCAATTCAAATACTCAGCTACAATACAAAACCTAGCTAATGTACAATTCAACATTTACAGAATCAACAAAAAATCGATGCTGCAAAATTCAATTCACGTCAAACAAACCATATTCCATGGGATTGCTACTACAAGGCTAAATCAAGATCTGCGCGGCTTAAGAATTCCAATAGAAGAAAGCACGAAATACCGTGAGTTCAAGGTGAGGAAACGCAGAGCGAAGCTGATCAATCGATGAGGAAGGAGAAGACCACGTCGGAGAATTAGACGGAGAATAACATCGGAACCTCTTATTAGACGGAGGAGAAGGAATATCTTCGAAGAAAGATCTCTTGGCTCCGCAATACACAGCAGACATGGCTGGAATACGAACAAATGGAATCGATCTGAATGCAATAAATTAGGGTTTTGGATTGAAGATTGAATTCTCCGACGATCGAGATTCAATTGGGTTAGGTTTTCGATGGGTTTGCTTTGACTCTAGGCCAGGGCCTCTGCTTTTTATATATAAACTTTAAGCGGCAGGGACTTTTTCGTCTTTTCGGCTTTTCTACTTGGTGCGCGTTGCGCGTCAATTCTTTTTTTTTTTTTTCATCTAAACTTGTTTATTCATATTGGAAGTGATACAAAGCCCTATAGAAGGGAACCGATGATGAAAAACAGAGTAGAATC
>OVAF01000333.1:0-46360 GCA_900406245.1 Odontarrhena argentea | reverse complement strand
ACTTGCTTTGCATGAACAAAATTAAGCCAAGAAACTAGTATCGATCGTCACAAGCAATTGTGTCGATCAGCACAACCTGTGTGTCGATCGACACAAAGTTTTGAGATCGACACCCACACAAAGACCAGATTGTGTCGATCGACATACACGGTGTGTCGATCGACACAATCGTCGCAGAAACCCTAAAACGCGATTTTCCAGAAAACAATTTTCACATAATCAATCAAACATGCGATTTCAGGCGAATCTGGGTTTGGGAATCCTAAACATGTGTGTTTCTAGGGTTTCCAAAACCAAACAAACACAAAACCATGCAGATCAAACAACAGTTGGCTCTGATACCACTGTAGGCAATCCTGATCTAGTCCTAACCACTTAGGGACTATCAGGTTTCTATCCCTAGATCACTGTTATTGAAACTATGATTCCGAGATCTCGAGTTTACCTGATTACTGGCAGCGGAAGTATGATCAGGAAGACGAGATTCAAAGTCCCTCAGATGTTGGACCTCTACTGGTATCTACACGCACACGATCTGGAAAACCTGGATGCCAGTTCCTGGAAAACTGGGGACTAGGGTTTCTGTTTCTCTGAAAACTGATGATGAAACTCGGAGCCCCCTATCTCCTTATATAGGGGAAACTTCATGAGACTTCCTGAAACCCTAAAAGCCCAAAGCCCAATAGTCAGCCGACCTATGTGTCGATCGACACACTCTTAGTGTCGATCGACGCACGAGCTTTGTGTCGATCGGCACAACTCATTGTGTCGATCGACACCTTCCTTTTCCACTTGTAAACTTTCCAGTCGCTTAGGTGTGTGACCCTATAGGATCATATGAAGCTGGCAATGAGTTCAAATAACTCATAAATCATGAGCGGCTTCTAGCAAAACATCATGACTACCCAGTTCATATGACTTGTTAAATCTCGATCCTGAACAACTATGTTAGAGACATACAATGAGTATGATTGCCAGGACACCTCCTTTCCTTCATTGTTTTGGTCTTCGGAACTTGAAATTCATGTCATTCTGGTTATGTGTTGTGGCCTTGTGGGTTATGCATAGTTGGCTTGTTATGGTTTGGTAGTTTCCATATATTATAACTTAATTTGCAGTGTATTTTGTTTCCCTTTATATTCCAATATAATTTATAAAAAACACTTTTAATAAGTTACATTTCTAAGTATAAAATAATATTATAATTATTTAAATTTATATAATCTAAAAAGAAATACATGTTTATTAAAATTTAACCTCTGAAAATTTAAAAACTTCTAAAAAGTAAAAACACACAAACAAACACATCTACATATCAAATTAAAACAAGTACCAAAAACAAAAAAAAATATATATAGTCCGAGTATACATGTAACCTAAGAAATATATTTTAGGGCCCTTTACTAAATCATAAATTTGTTTGTATTTTAAATGATTTTAGATTTGTTGGGATTTTGATTGGATTTAAAGGTTTTGTGTGGTTTTTAATTTTTCTATTAATTTATTTTAAAAGGTCGTTTTTAAAAATCTGTGGAAATCTCATGTTATTGGTGTGATGATTTTACATTTTTTTGTGTTATTGATGTGATGTTTACAATTCCAATGAAACTCCTATGTTATCGGTGTGATTATTAATACAATTAAGGTGTTTAATGATTTTACAATTCTATCAACTCTAGTGTTACTGGTGTGATGATTCTTTACATTTGTACTCATTAAATAAAATTTTCAAAATCTTATGATTTACATGAATTCTTAAATCCTCACAAAATACAAATCTTTGTTAGATTTATTGACTACATCAAACTTCTTACAAACTTATAACAAAACTCTCTAGATATTTAACAAATCCCTAAAAGAGTTTTAACAATCTCTCATCAAACTCTTTCAAAATCCTACTTTCAACAATCCCCAAAAGAATTTGGAATTTAATAATGTTGGATTTGCACAAATATTAAGATTTCTTATAATATTTGATCCAATAAATATAGCAATTTTAGGTTCAAAGTTCGGATATATCAATTTTGGGTCTTTTTTTGGGATAATGTACTTAGTTTAAGGTGATCATTGGTAAAAAGAGTAGAGACTTTTTTAGGAAAAGAGGTTTTGAAAACCATTTTTTAATTAATGAGACTTTTTAAAAAAATAATGAAAAACAAATTCTCACATCCAATTTTATTACTTTTTTTTTTTTTTTTGTCAACTGATTTTATTGAATCACTTTGAATAACAGTACATCAAAAAGTGTTGTTGTTAGATACAAAAGGCAAAAGAAATCCTGGACAGGATGAAAACAAGGCCCAATTATATGTAGAAGACACCGCAGTCTTGGCTAAGAAATCCGCACAGGTATTCGCTTGACGAACTTTGAAGAGGAAACGAACATCATCAAAAGCCGAGATCCAAAAACGAATTGTTTGAATGTAGAGCTGAAGGCGAGGATGAGTTTGAGAGCTGTGAAGAAAGGGATGGATCGTGTGATTATCACCTTCAAATTCAAGACAACGGTAGCCTAAACCCCAGGCAGATTGGAGAGCCCATATCAAAGCAGAGCACTCAGCTTCCTCCGCAGTAGGTCGACCATGAAATTTACAGTAGCCACAATGGTGTACTAGACCAGTAGAATCTCTAATTATCCAACCTAATCCAGAGTAGGAAGGAAGCTGTCGATGAGAAGCGTCATAATTACATTTGAACCAGCCAGGTGCAGGCGGAGTCCATGAGACATCACGAGACGGCCGAGAAGAAGTTTGAGTTTCAGACAGAGTATGACAGTCCCGCCAAGCATGGGCGTCAGATAGAGCACGAGATAAAGTTTCCGTGGGAGGGATAGCAACCTCGTTAAAAAGGAATTCATTGCGAGCTTTCCATAAACGCCAAAGGATATAGAAAGGTAGACCATGGGGAATAGGTAGTGAAGAGTGATGGGTCGGGAGCTGAAATAAAAATCGCAGCTTATCCTGCAGGGAGAGAGCTGGATTATAGAGCTCAGGGATAAGAATTCCTAATTCCTGCCAGACAGTGTGAGCATAAGGGCAGGTAAATAGAACATGGTCCGTTGTTTCATCAATTGTTCCACAACGCCGACAAAAACGAGTAGCACGAACATGACGACGACGAAGATTATCCGCTGTGGCAAGAATTTGGGAACCGGCACGCCATAAAAAGTGTTTGATTTTTGGGAGGACATCAAGACTCCAGATAGCAGCAGTGATGTCTGCCTGGTTCACAAGCGGGGGAAGTGCAGGAGAATCATGGTCATGTGCAGAAGAAGCAAGCCGATAGCCAGATTTCGTAGTATATTGACCAATCGTGCGTAAACTCCAAAGGCAAGAATCAGAAGCATGGTATGGTGGGAGGTAAACTTGCCAAATATAACAGTGATCCGAGGGATCAATGTATTGGTGTACCGCAGTGACATTCCATTGATGTGTGATGGGATCAATGAGATGGGAAACATGTAAAGTTAAAGGAGTACCAGGTGTAAGGATCGGTGGTCGAGGCGGTTGAGTTGGTAACCAAGGATCAATGCCGAGGCGAGTGGACCTGCCATTTCCAATAGAGAACTGCACCCCTTTGCGTAAAAGTTCACATCCAAATTGCAATGATTGCCACCCATAAGAAGAACCCGTGGTAGGTATGACAGCAAGCAGATGAGACGTTTTAAAATAGCGGCTTTTCAAAACCCTGAATATTAAGCTCTCAGGTCTTTCCAGAATACGCCAAACATGGTTGGCTAACAAAGCTTGGTTGAAATCATGAAGATTTCGAAAGCCAAGTCCTCCGCTTTTCTTGGAATGTGATAATCGCTTACAAGAGAGCCAAGACATTTTGCGTCGTTGCCCAGAAGATCCCCACCAGAATTTGGATAGGATACTGTCAATATCAGAACAGAGCTCCTGAGGGAATTTGAAACACGTCATCGAGTATACATGCATAGAGAAAGCAACAGCTTTAATGAGAGTTTCTTTGCCAGCCGGGGATAAGAACTTGGTTTGCCAGCCATTCGTAACTCGAGTAACATCATCTTTTACACTTTGAAACATTGCTTTTTTGCTGCGACCAAACTGTTCAGGCAAACCGAGGTATTTGCCACCACCTCCAACATGAGGGATGCGAAGGATTCTTTTGATTGTTTCTTGGGTGTGTTGATAAACATTTTTACCAAAGGTAATAGTGGATTTATCCAGGTTGACAAGCTGACCAGACGCGGCCTCATAGGTATCAAAAACAGAGAGGAGTTTTGAGCTATTTCGTTGATCCGCTTTAATGAAAAAAGGGAATCATCCGCGAACAATAAATGTGAGAGACGGGGACCCCCATTGTTGAGTTGGATTGCTTGTAGAGCCCCAGAACGGGTGGCCTCATTAAGCAAAGAACTAAGGACATCAGAGCATAAGATAAAAAGATATGGAGATAAGGGATCACCTTGACGTAAGCCCCGTTGTCCATGGAAATCACCCCTAGGAGAACCGTTAATAAGTACCGAGCAAGAGACCGTCGTAACACAAGTCATGATCCAAGAGATCCATTTATCAGGGAAGCCTTTTTTGCGAAAGACCGCTTCCAAAAAATTCCATTCCACTCGGTCATACGCCTTACTGATATCGGTTTTGACAGCCATATAATTTGTGGAAACCTGAGGACGAGATTTCAAAGCATGAAACACCTCATGAGCGATCATCACGTTATCGGTAATAAAATGGCCAGGAATAAAAGCCGTTTGATTTTCAGCAACAGCCGAGGAAAGGACGCCCTTTAATCTTGTAACCAGAATTTTAGAGATGATTTTATAGAGGACATTACAGAGACTAATCGGCCGAAAATCCTTCATCGTATGCGGTGGAGTGACTTTAGGTATGAGACAAAGATTGGTGTGGTTCCAACCCGTAGGCATAACACTAGATTCAAAAAATTGTAGAACCTCGGTAGTGATTTGTTCACCAACAATCTCCCAATATTTTTGGTAAAAAAGAGCTGTAAAGCCATCAAGCCCTGGAGCTTTTGTAGCACCAATAGAGAAGAGGGCTGTCTTGATTTCCTGAGGAGTAACATCCTTCAATAATTGGGTATTCATATCAGGAGTGATTACAGTGGGGAGAGATGCCAGAACAGAGTCTAATGCAGAGGTACCCGAGCTAGCAAAAAGTTCAGTATTGTAACGGACAGCCTCATTCCCAATTGCCAACTCATCCGCAAGTAGCTCTCCCGCCGGATTATGGATTGACGTAATACGATTTCGAGCTCTGCGATTCTTTGTACATGCATGAAAAAAACGCGTATTATGATCACCATCCGTGAGCCATTTGTTTCGACTTTTTTGCTTCCAATACGTTTCCTCTTGAATATAAGCCTGATGGAGTTCATCTTTTAGTGCAGCTAACATCTGAGATGTGACAAGAGGATCCATATGGCCATCATCAATTTGTTTACGCAGGTCTGCAATAAGCTTAGCCGTATTAGAGGTGTTTTGACGGTGCCATCGGGATATACAACGGCGGCTTTTCTTGATACGTTCCATGACTGTACCACAATTGGCCTGCAAATCCCAACCTTCTCGGACCACCGCCGTAAATTCAGGCTTCAAACATAAACGAGCATCAAACTTGAAAGAGCCACGGAGAGAAGGAACAGTGGCTTGGATGGAAACAACAGCCGGTCTATGATCAGACTCGACAAGGTTCAAATATTCTACTTGTGAAGCAGGATATGATGCACGCTATTCATCATTCGCAAAAGCTCGGTCTAACCAACATTTGACATCAGACGAGCGGCGTTTCCCAACCCAAGTCATATTACACCCAATAAAAGGTAAGTCGCGAAGATGGCAGTAGTTCACCATATGGCGAAAGTCTGCAAGACTCCATGGTTCTCGGATTCGACCCCCGATTTTTTCATGAGGGTGTAAGACTTCATTAAAATCGCCCATTAATAACCACGGCCCAGTGCGAGAATCGTTAATACGTTCTAAGCGATTCCATAAAATCCGTCTAAGTTTGCGAATGGGATTTCCGTAAACACAAGAAAGTTAACAGGAAATAACTTCATTTGATACATAGCAATCCATAAGTCGAGCATCAACAGAAAGAAAAGAGACAGAAACACAGTTTTTCCAGAACATAGCTAAACCACCCCCTATGCCTACTGGAGAAACACACTTGACGTTTTCAAAACCAAGCTCTGATGCAACATCTTGAACAACTTCATCTTGATTCTTGGTTTCGATCAGAAAGAGTATGTCCGGAGAATATTTGTCACATATTCTCCTAAGGCGTCGAACTACCAGGGACGCTTGCAAACCCCGGCAGTTCCAAAAGGATGTGATCATTCCGACTCCGGTGGCTTCTGGCCCACTGTACCGTCTTGATCAGAGGTTGGGTTGTGTGCATCTGTAGCACCAGTGTCAGGGGAAGAACCGCTAGCACCATCCGAAGGCTTGAACCAGTTCCGGAGGGCCATTCCTTCCATGTGGCTCCGTTTACGGAACACATGACGCACATGGATATCTTCAGAGGCAAGAAACCTGTTCATTTCACAACCAAGTAATTGAGCGGGATCCACTGCACAAGCATCACCTGCAGCTTTGCGTTTTTTGGAGACACCAGGGGACATAGCAGAGGGAGGTTGTTCTGTTGATGCCGGAACAGGACCATCTGGACGCGGAGGAGCATCCGCTGAGGAGGGGGATTTAGGCGGGAAAGGGGGCTTGAGTATGCACTGGGCAAACAGAGACGTCATGGGACAACATTCCGCAACCGGTGCAGAAGCAACGCACCTTTTCATACTGAAATTTCAGTATCACAACATCATCACCGAATTGAAACGGTTTCTGAAAACGGAGCGGCAGACGAACATCCCAAAGCAACTGCACCCGTACATAGTTCACTTGATTAGCGCCCTCACCATCGAAATCTGTACCAAGGTAGTGACCGATCCTGTCACCAATAGCCTCCACCATCTCCAATGAAAGGTACTGCAGCGGAATGGCTCGGATTTGAACCCAAAGCGGAACATGATTGAGATCATCGTCCGTGACATTGGGAGTCCATTGACGGATAATCACTAGCCACTCATTAAAGGACCAAGTTCCCCGCCGGAGCACCGACATCATCATCTCTTCCGAAGGGAAGATGAATTGGATTTTTCGATTCTCAACCAGGCGGCCCACCACATCACCACCAGAGCCCCAGAGGCGAGTGAAAGCATTCATCAGAGCCCGTAAGTTTTGTTTACGGGGATTGATAGGTCTCCCAATGATGCTGAATCGAGAGGCATCCATAGCCTCAGAGCAGAGACGAACCGGGAGATTAACAACCAGATCATCAAGACCAAGCGTAATTTCTTGCATTTGACGACGAATGTTATCAGACATGATGAGCAAAAACAGGGGAAAAGAAAGCCCTTCAATTTGCAACAACAGATCGCAGATAAGAAATACTTCAGACTTAAATAAATTACATAACATGGCAGTTATCCATGAAAGTAACCGTCTGAACACAACCGCCGGAAAATACCGGAAACTACGCTGAGAACGATTGGGCTCGAAAAGGTGTATTACCCCAACCGCCGTCAGAAAGGAGAACATAGNTTAAATAAATTACATAACATGGCAGTTATCCATGAAAGTAACCGTCTGAACACAACCGTCGGAAAATACCGGAAACTACGCTGAGAACGATTGGGCTCGAAAAGGTGTATTACCCCAACCGCCGTCAGAAAGGAGAACATAGAGAGAGAGAACATGACTTTTTTTATTACTTTTTTATTTTTGTAGACTATTTTTTCTAAAACCACAAAAACATGATTTTTTCCTTCTTTTTAAAAACTCAAAGTTCTTAATTTTAAGGTCATATTTTTCAATAGCCACAATTTTTGCAGTCTCAAAGAAAAATCCTACAACTACAGTTTTTAAAATCATTACCAATCTGTACCTAAATGGATATTTATCGGATTATGGTTGAACCGGTATTTTTAACCCAATTCAACATATAAGTATAGCACGAGGTTGATCTGACCAAAGTTGACTTTGAAATCGTTATTGCAAAGCCAGCCTTCTGAAAGGCCCAATCCTTATTCTCCTTTTCGGATATCCAAGTACTGTAAATCCTTTTCGGAAATAGAAATAATCGGTTTAATTCGGTTTGGTTCGGTTCAGTAGCAGAAACAACGAAGAAGAGAGCAAGGAAAATCTCGAACCGAAGCAGTGGTCCATGGAAAACGAAGCAAGCAGGGTGTTTGACGGCTACTCAAAACATTAACACAAATCCTCTTTTGCCTTATCTTCCTCCAAACCCAATCTCTCTTCTTCTCCTCTCTACGCTCGTTACGTCTCTCCGTTCAGGTACATACATACTTCTCCCTTTTAGGGTTTTCTTCAATTTCATCACTTTCTTCTCCAATTGATTCCACTTGGTCTCTTTGCTTTATCGCATTGCTAAAGTCTCAAGATTGCATATCTTCTTCTTCTTCTTCCTTGATCTTCGCTCTGCCCTTTAAGGGTTTGTCTCTGATAGACCAACAAATTGAATAATAGACCCATCGAATCGATTGCCGGAAACTTACTAACCGATTTTTAATTTGATTCTGGAATCAGATGTTACTTCATTGTTTTCAATTTGGAATCTTTTTGAGTAAAGTTTCAATTTTTTTGCAATTGCTTGTCACAATATGTTAATCCGGGATTTTCTATGGGTTCGTCAGAATGGCAGCTGATCAGAGAAGGAAACGGATGAATAGTGCCAATGTTATTGGTTTTAGTTCCAGGGAGCATTATCGAGCCAAAAGGAAGAAGATTGGTTCACCTGATGCTGCGGCTTTGCGTTCGGGAGATCATCATATTAGTCTCGAATGGGATCGTAACCAAAGTAGAGTAGTCTCTAAGAGGGAACAAGTTGGTTTAAGTTGGAGGCATGTTCGCGAATTCGTTGATTTTGTTCCTCAGAGACGGAATCTTTTGGCAGAAGTATGTCCTGTCCCGAGTGAGACTTTCGAGTTGGAAAATTTGTCAGAGGTGCTTTCTAGTGAGGTAATACTGTGATATCCTTGCGTAGCATTTTCTTTACACCTTTGAGGTATTAGATTTTCAACATCTTTCTGCACTATTTTGTCTCAGGTTTGGCGGAGTTGTCTTTCTGAAAGCGAACGAAATCATCTGCGGCAATTTCTCCCCGAGGAAGTTGATGTGGAGCAAGTTGTACAGGCATTGCTTGATGGGGAGAATTTTCACTTTGGAAATCCTTTTCTTAATTGGTTAGTGGCTCTGGACTTTTCGGTTTCGATTTCTAGAATAATCTATGTGATTGCTTTATAAACCAAAGCAGAGGGCTGTGGCTTGAAATAGTCAATAGTGTCGAGCTCCATGATCCGCCTTTATATCATCATTATGACTCGTGTAATTGGAGATGGTCTAAATTATGCTCAGGAAGTTCGACTCCATTTGAATGTAAGTTGTGGTTTCAGGGGAACAGCTGTCTGCTCCAGCACAGCTCATCCAGATCAAATTGTATCTCGGGAGGAATGCGTTAGGGCTGATAAAAAAAGATACTACTTGGATTTAGAGAAATACCATAATGAGTATGTGCAGTTTTCCCTATCTAAGCAATAGGAGCACTTCGAATGTCTCTCTACATGATTCTAACTCTTCTTTCCATTGTTTCTGGTAGTATTATAGATTATTTGCAGACGTTGAAGGAGAAATGGGAAAGCTGTAAAGATCCAGAGAAGGATGCTGTTAAGATTATGTGGGGGTCAGTGTTTTAATTTGTCTATTTTAAAAGGGGAACTGCAAGTATAATGTAATAAGCGGTTACATTAAAAATCGTTTAGATTAAAGATAAACATATAGTCAAATCATAAATGTTGTTGATTATAGTATTGAACTTTACAGAAGATGAGAATTTATGTTGAACTGGAGTCTAGTAATTATGATCCACGGATTCTATGTTGCTTACATTGATTTCTTCAGGAGATCAAGGAGAAGCCATCTACATGTAAACGATAGATGCCAGGACCCTGCTGCTGCCTCAGAGTCTACGTCCTGGAATTCAGATGATAAACCGAGCAGTAGTGATAATAAGATTTCTTCTATTGTAAGGACGGGAGAGGTTCAGAGAAGGTGCTGAACATATACTCTTTCACATGTATTTACTGTTAGTATCCTTTCCTTTTTCCAAACCTGCATACTAATTCGTTCATTCCATTTTAGGCCAAAGAGTTTTGCTATAGAGAAAGAAAAGCATATTGCTCAAGATAATGTTGTAAGCGCGGGTGCAAAAGCTAGAAAAAAAGACAAGATACCGAAGCATAGTATTCAGCAAACTGATGGTGCTAAATACATGTCCTACCTTAAGGTTTGTTATTCTTCTGCATTTCTTATTTAAATTAGCTCATTCGCATACTGTCATATGAATCCCTAATTATCGCCAATCATCAAGCAACAGTAAACTGTCTGTCCAAAATTTATTAGCTTGAAAATTACTAGAATAGTTTCCATGATACAACACTATGAATGGTATCTGGAATTAAGACCTTAACTCGGAGCTGTTTGGAAAACAAATGGTTTTTACAGTTGCTGTTCATGTAACAGATATGTTTATTGCTCTAGCATTTAACTGCAATTTATATATTTAGATAAGCAAGAAGCAGCATCAGATTGTCACAAGTATGAAGCAGTCTGGTAAAAGCATTCAGTCAAGAGCACTTAATCGAATCTTGGGTAACTTCGACAGTTTGGATGTTCAACCATATGGATTGTTTGTGGAAGAAGAACAGAAAAAACTGAAGGCTCACTGGTCAGTGTTTTGGTGAAACAAGTGGCTTCCTTCATCAGTCTTTTAATTCTGTTGTAATTTAATCTTTTGTCGTATTATGCAGGCTGCAACTGGTTAAAGATCTTCCTGCAGTATATGCAATCTGGAAAAAGCTACAATCACAGAAACGAGATATAGTTGCCTCTTTGGGAAGAGAACTTAAGGTTTGTTTTCTCCATAAACATGCATCGTATATTGTTTCTGCATTTTTTATGCTATTTTTAATGACATTCTTGGGTATAGGATAAACAAGAAGTGTACCCTGAAGAAATTCCTCTGCAGAAGCATGATGTTCAGTTAGACTTGAGGAATAGCGATCAAGAAAGTCTAATTTCAAACCAGAATGGTGATTTAGCACCGCAAGTTGAAGATACTGGAAGTTTTGGTCAAGTTTCTGCCAGTAATCACTCCCTTTCAAAGGATACTTCGTCTTACGGTGACCAAATCATAGATTCAGGTCGCTGCTTGCAAGTTGATACATATCCCTCACAGGTTGCATCACCAGATTGTGCCAATAGCATCAATCTGGAGAATATTGAAGAAACACGGTATTCTTCTCCGAGCAGGTGTCGTAGCCTTAATCAGAAGGATCTTGAAGCAAATGACTATTCCAGCTCTATACAAGGCCAGTCTCTTCCACAGGCTTCATTTCCTAGTGAGCCCCACGCTTTAGATCTTAAAGATACAAATCTTGTTGGCAAGCACTGTGTACCAGAACTAGAGAATGCTTCATCAGGCGGGAGGATTCCTTGTATAACTTCAAGTCATGGAGAAGAGCTGCCGTTCTGTTCTGGTGGAGATGGGTGGCAGCCAGTCGGAGGAATTAGGCAGTCCTACATAGGCCGCCAAGCTTGTACCCCCAATGGTGAATTGTCAATCATACACCACCCTGAAGGTAATGAAGAAGATAAAAGTTGTTTCCTAGACCTAGAACCGAACAGGTCTGAAGAAATAGATAGGAGGAAGATGTTGCAGCAGAAATCAAACAATAGTTTTGGTTCTTTCCCTAACAACGATCAAAATGAACTACTCCAGTCTCTGTTTAAAAGCCAAGGTGTGGCATGTCGCACCACTGAGCAGCTTCACCCTCTTCTCAAAGTCCCACTTAACGAGGAACATAAACAAATGATGGCCATTGGTTTTCAGCAGGGAGGAAGTCACAATCTGATGGAGAACAATCAATATTCTGGTCAGTTCCAAGATCAGATGACTGCACCACCAGCACTATCCCAGGTTCAGCAAAGGCAGGTTGACATATATGGACAAGGAAGCATGTCAAATAACATTTACGGCGATGGGCGTGGATTCTTGATGCAGCGGCCAGACTGGAACCCCAGTTGTGCTCAGATAGGGGTCACTACACAGCCACAGTTGAACACTGTCCCTTTATTAAATCAGAACTGGCAATTTCGGAGCATGTGGACAAACACAAACGGTGTTGGCTGTGCAAGCCAAGGCAGTCAAATCGGGACCGAAAGAGATCCCAACCTTCTCAGAGTTGTTACTAACCCGGAGCAGATCATTCATAGGGGAAGTAGTTCAGATCAAAGCTTATTCTCTGTTCTCTCCCAATGCAATCAGTTGCGCCATCCCAGAACTGCTTTCGAGCCAGAAAGTTCGAGTAATCAAGCGGTAGCTTCCAGTAACTATGGAATCCTGATGGGGGGAGCCACAACTCAGGTAGGCAGCAATTTGGTTCAGCCTCCAAACCCGCTTGATTACTTAAGCGGTAGCAACCCGGTAACATCTTTGATGCCAGACGATGTAGCGTGGATGAACCAGAGCCGCCAGCATGACCCACTAGGCAAGCTGTATCCGAGGTCATGGAATCAGTAATCATGCTAGTGAAAGTTTTGTATTTCAGGTCATCTTTCAGATATACAACAAAACCTGGTCATCTTAGATTTATTTTGTTTTTTATGTGCCTGTACATAGAAAGATACAGAGGAACTTTTGTTTTGTACATATTTAGACTTCTGAGATATGGACCAGAGAGGAAGTGAGGATACTCCAGCTACCTTAATTTTCGTTTTACCTACACTTCCTTTTCTCTCCAGCTAGTGTTCGTTAATAACTTGTGGCTCAAGTTACGCTATTTACTCGTCTTCGAGTTTCTTTTGTAAGTTATAAAATAAACGAAATCATATTTCGATATTGTAATAACAACCGAAATAACTAACTGACTAGGAAATGGAGAGGGTCAATATAATATAAAGTAGAGATGTGAAAGGAGGAGAAGCAACAAAAGAAAGTTTCCCTCCGAGAAGAATGGTATAGCCACAAATGAACATCTTTTTTCAGAAAAACTATCAAGCTTCTTGTTTCGTTTCTGAGAGGAAAAAAAAACAAAAGTTCATGTAGAAACTTACCATTTCAAAGGCATCTACAAGTTTTCTTAATACAAGATTGGGATGGGAGAGAAGAAAAAAGAAGTTATCAGATTGGAAAGAGAAGCTGTTATACCAATTCTGAAACACAAGCTCGTTACTGCCTTGTCCCTTCACTTTGGTCTCTTTTTTTCTAACATTACATTGTTCTTCTCTTTCTACATTTTCTCTGTTTCTTTTATTATCTAAAAATTATACATTTTGATAATCATTCTCCAGTTGAGAAAGGAGAGAAAGAAGAGTTCCTGAGATTCTGCCAGAGAGTAGAATGCACCATTAGAGCTTGGTACCACCTTCACTTTGAGGATCTCATGGTATATATACATACATCACAAATCCAATCTCCTGCCATTCTTTCAAGAAACTCATTTAAGTAAAGTGAGATTGTGTTAATCTGTAGCAACTCTACTCACTCTTCGAGCCTGTCCGTGGCGCTCACAGGCTTCAACAACAGAATTTGTCTCCCCCTGAAATCGATGCTCTCGAAGATCAATTTCTTCTTCATTTATTCGAGGTTCTATCTTTGTTTCCACTCCCTTTTTTTAACTACAAGTTAAACGATGAAATTGAAATCAGAAATCTCCAAATTAAAGGTTATGGAGAAAAGTAACTTCAAAGTGATAACTAATGAAGAAATACAAGTAGCTCTCTCTGCTCAGTATCGTCTCAACCTTCCTATTGTTGTTAACGACGCTAAGGTACCTCATAATATGACTTTTTGCTAAAAGTATTTTGTCAACGACACATCTTTATACAACTGGTTATATATATATGGATGGATCCTTGAAATGCAGCTTGATACAAAATTGTTGACAAGATTCTTCTCTAAGTTTCCCCGCAATGATCTTCCTACTTTCGCTGACAAGGTAACAGCTTTCTTATCAGTATCATGAATCCAACAAATTGCTCAAATGATCTGATTATATGTTTTGTCCCTTAAGTATATAATATTCAGACGTGGCTTTGGGATTGATCATATGAAAGCTTACTTCTTGTTAGCCAAGGTAGATACAATCCTTGTCCGTATTTGGAAGTTTCTACTCACCATCACATGGTGAGCTACCTCGCTGGATTTTTGATGTTCTAGTATATATCATGAAGAATGCTACAGAACTTCAAAACTTATAATGCGCAGAAACTCCCTGTTGCAGTTTAAAAGGACTTGTATATGGAAAGAAGGAAGAAGCTTTGTCAGAACAGATTGATATTAGTATTGAATCAGAGAAGGATAGTTTATATATTGAAAGAATCCGCATAGAGAAGCTAAAGCTCAGGTTTCTCAACTAATCTTTTTTCTGTAAGGCTACTTTTGCTACAAGTGATATCATTATTGACTTGTCTCTGTATGTTTTTGATCACTGATTCAGTCTCTCAAATTTGATGAAAAAGATAACTATCCAAGAGCCTACCTTTGAGAGAATTATTGTAGTGTACAGGTACAAAGTTAGGTAGTAGTATATCACATATCACAGGAGGCATGTGAGTTTTAGATCTCTAATATTTGGTATTCAATTAACACAAAACAGGAGAGTTTCAGGGAAGAAGGAATCAGAAAGGAACGTATACGTGAAACATTTCAAAACCATTCCAATGGCTGATATGGAAATAGTACTTGTGAGTTTTATTAACCAATACTTTGTACTCAAATTTTATCTTAATAACTACAATAAATTAACTTATTGATCAATAACAACATAGCCAGAGAAGAAGAATCCAGGTCTTACACCACTGGACTGGGTCAAGTTTCTTGTTTCTGCTGCCATTGGACTGGTTATTTATCCTTCCCTCAATAAGTTACATTACATTACTCTATACATTGTTATATAACTAATTGACATTATTCCTACAGGTCACAGTAGTAAGTTCAGTGAGCCTAAAAAATACTGACATCAGAGTCATTGCTGCCATACTTAGCACCGTGGTGGCCTACTGTGTCAAAACATATTTCACGTAATCCAAACTCATTAATGCGATAACAGCCCCCACTTTTTGTTAATTGATCCTTAATTAATACCTCTAAAATTCTATGTCATACAGGTTTCAAAGAAACTTGGTGGATTATCAGAGCCTTATTACAAAATCTGTTTATGATAAACAGTTGGACAGTGGAAGAGGCACTCTGCTTCACTTGTGTGATGAAGTCATACAACAAGAGGTGCCAATTGGTCCTCTCTTTCTTATTTTATGTCGAATTCATGCTTACAAACTGATCGCGAATGCAGGTTAAAGAAGTCATCATTTCCTTCTTTATGCTTATAAAGCAAAGGTGTCCCATGAGCAAAGAAGAGCTCGACAAGCAAAGTGAAGAATACATTAAAGAAGAATTCAACGAAAGTTGCAATTTCGATGTGGATGATGCTGTCAAGAAGCTAGAGAAGCTTGGACTTGTCTCTCGTGTGAGTTTCTCCCATTATATCTCTTCTAACCACAACTCGTCTCCGTTTGTATATTCAGTTAAGTTAAACTAATATTTTGTAATGGAGGCTCAGGATTCAGAAGACAAGTATAGATGTGTGAGTATGATGGAAGCAAACGAGATAATGGGAACAACAACGGAAGAGATGGTACTCAAAGCAAGAGATGGTGGGGATTATGAAGATGATCAAGAGGCAGAAGAGACTGAGCCTCAAATGAATCCTCAAGAAGAGCTCACAGCAAAGGAAGAGCGTTACCAATCTCGATTAGACCAGTTTGAGACCTTGTGGCTGTAAATTTTTTTGATGTAACTGAAGACACATGAAGTTGGTATTGTAAAAACTAAAAAGACATCAGAAAAAGGCACACAATTAATTGAAAGGACCCATATTAAAGACATAAATCACGCTATCACATCAAATGAATTTTGCTTAATTATTGCTTACATATCGATATTTTAAATAAAAGGAGATACATAAGACACGATGAAAAGTTTTTTGGTGTAGGTAGGTAGACATAATAGAAGAAAGTGATATGTTCTGTTCATATAGCAACGCTGCGTAAGACGACTGTCTCTACGGTAAGACCTGGTCCGAAACCAAACAAGACTCCCCACTCCAACCCTTCTCCTGTCGTGGCCACACCGTCTTCCGCGGACTTCTTCCTCATCTCATCCAAGATAAAGAGTACACACGCGCTTGACATGTTTCCAAACTCGCTCAACACGTGACGAGTTGCTCTCATCTTCTCTTCTTTAAGTCCTAGCTTTAACTCGACCTGGTCCAGAATAGCTGGACCACCAGGGTGAGCTACCCAGAAGAGGGAGTTCCAATCACTTATTCCGAGCGGTTTAAACGCCTCATCAAGACTCTTCTCTATGTTCTTGGAGATAAGCCCGGGAACATCTTTCAGGAGATGGAAGGTGAGTCCCACCTCCCTCAAGTGTCCATCTATAGCCCCATCAGAGTCAGGGAGAATGGTCTGCGCGGCAGACACCATCTCAAAGATGGGCTTCTCACCCACAGAGGTGTCAGGGTCAGATCCCACGATGAGAGCGGCCGCACCATCACTAAAGAGGGCCTGGCCGACAAGAGAGTCGAGATGGGTGTCCGAGGGGCCACGGAAGGTAACAGCTGTGATCTCGGAACAGACCACGAGGACACGGGCGCCACGGTTGTTCTCAGCAAGATCCTTGGCGAGACGGAGGACAGTACCACCAGCGAAGCAACCTTGCTGGTACATCATGAGACGCTTGACAGAGGGACGAAGGCCAAGGAGCTTGGTGAGCTGGTAGTCAGCACCAGGCATGTCGACACCAGATGTGGTACAGAAGACAACATGAGTGATCTTAGACTTGGGTTGTCCCCACTCCTTGATAGCCTTCACTGCCGCCTCTTTCCCTAGCTTAGGGACCTCCACCACCACGATGTCCTGACGAGCGTCAAGAGAAGGAGCCATGTATGCACACATCTGCGGGTTTTCTTTTAGAAACTCCTCAGTCAGATGCATGTGACGTTTCCGAATCATTGACTTGTCACCTGTTATAACATTAGTCAATATCATTTCGTTTCCTTTAAAAAACTATAGGTTAAAAATGAAATGATATAATTAAAGACATACACATTCTCTTGAATTTCTCTTTGAGGTCGGTCATATGTTCACTGTTGGTGATCTTGAAGTAGTAGTCCGGGTACTCAGCCTGGAGGACATGGTTGGCTGGATTAGCCGTGCCTATAGCGAGGATACCCGCGGGTCCATCAGCTCGTTGCGCCCTTCTGATCTCATCTAAAGATGTTGCACCCATCACCATATTACCCAAGTTTTGAATTCTCTCGATCGATATGGGACTAAAACTTGAGTAGTAAGTAGTACTATGCCAAGTTATGTTTTAACTTAATAAACGTAGTAGTGTTGGACCTTTATTTATATAACCAAATTGACAAACAAAGAAAGGTGAAGAGAGAGTGTGGTAGGTTTAATGGACGGGCAGATGAATGACAACGTGGCTTTCTGTTAGCTTCCTTTTCTGTGGTTCTCCTTCTTGCTTTCCTTTTGTTTCGTTACTTACCAAGATTGAATGGTTGGTTTTATTATTTTGTTTATACAAACAAATAAATCGAATTTAATTCTCTGTGTCGTATTCATTACGTATACGATGTATACATATATATATAGTAAGATACGTAGAAAAATACAGGGGGTTAGGTTGGTGTATATACTTAACTTTACCTTTACGGATATTTTCACTTGCCGATGTCCCGCACGTGCATACTTAACTCCATCTTCATTTACCGTATAATCCTAGTCATTAGTATCAACTAAACTAATTAATGTACTGTATTACATTAGGTATTTGCGTCGGCTCTTTTTTCGCATTCCAAGTTCCAACAATGCAAGATGCATTTGTGGTTTTTATTTGTTCTTAATTAAATATCACAAAATTATGCTAAACCACATCCTTATATAGTGACACTCGCTTTTCTCAACCAAAATAATTCGTTGTGCTTGTTTTAATTGATTTAAAAGTTTAATGAAGAATGTGTTCCAAGGTTTTTATTTATATTGCTACTAAGTGACTCTTAATATATATATACTAGTATTTTCACCCGTGCTACGCACATACATAAGTTTTTTTTTTATATCATTTTACATTACTCATTTACAAAATTAAAATATTTTTAAAAATAAAAAATTTTAAACATAAATTTACATTTGTTGAAAACAATGTTATTTCATCAAAATAACATAGTGAACTAGGAAAGTTCACTACGTAGATAGTAATGTACGAAGAATAAATCAAACAAAACGTTTATGTTTCTTCAGAAAAATCCTCCGTTGAATGAGAAAATGGCGTCGAAGGGGAATCGCAAATATCTGGCAAAATTTTTAGAATATAGAAGCAAAAAGTTATGTTTGGTGAATACATTACCTGGTAAGCCTTCACGTTCTTTCTCTTATTCCTATACCAATGTATCATTCGATTAGTTTGAGCATTTTTTTTTTATCTATTTAGTTGTTACATAGAAGTAAATCTTCTTAACGTTAACCTATTTTGTTTAGATCTAAACTGATATTCATAAATAATGCTTTGTAATTTATATAACTAGGTTAAAGAATATTGGCCTTTCTACTAGAATTCATCGTCATATTAAAGGTATATACTTGAAACCCCACCTCTCTACTTATATCATCTTTATATTTCTCTGAAATGGGTTGGATTGGTATTAGTCTGCAGGATACAACAAAATAATTCTATCAGGTATTTCTCTGATAATTATCATCTATATCAGCGTAAACATGATAAAAACAACCACGTTTACTTAAGCGGTCGTGAGAAAATCTAGATTTCAGATCCACGAAAAGGATTCATTGATTGGTTTGGAACATTCACCGCGTCGGAGGAAGCCGCAATAGCTTACGATTGGTGAAACGGACCCGTGGAGATAAAAGGAAACTCAACTAAATATCACCTCTAATTATTTCATAGTTTATTATTTTTTTATATGTTTATGTGTTAATTAAATTCTCATAGTTCATAACTCGTTGTTCTCTTCTTTCTTTCTTTTTTTTTTTTTTTTTTTTTTTTTTTTTTTTTTTTTTTTCTTTTTCTCTGTACTCTAACACATAGTGTAACCATCCACGTTGATTATGTATAGTAACATAATCCCTTTTTTTTTGGCAAATAGTAACATAATCCATTTGCTTAGAGTTTAATGTTTATAAAATTACATAGACGTCTGACCAAAAAAATAAAAATAAAAATTACATAGTCGTATTTAATTTGGTAAATATAATGTCTATGTAATAAAATATTGTATATGTATTTATTTGGGTTTATAGATACAAAAATAAGGTTTACGATTCATTTCTTTAGGGTTTAAGGTTTATAAACCCTAAATAGTCTTATTTAAATTGGTAAACGTATTGTATATGTAATAGCATACTGTATATGTATTTATATATTTGGGTTTATAAATCCCAAACTAGAGTTTATAATTCATTTGTTCATGGTTTAGGGTTTATAAATCCCATATATAGTCTTATTCAAAAATGTAAGATATATGTTGTAACATATTGTTCATGAATTTATTTGGGTTTATAAATCTCAAATTAGGATTTATAATTCATTTCTTTAGGGTTTATGATCTTATTTAATTCGGTAATGTACTATATATAGAGTAATATATTGTATATGTATTTATTTAGGTTTATGAAATCCCAAATTATGGTTTCCATTTCATTTTTTAATGTATTATTTATTTATTTAGCTTATTCAAATTGGTAAACATACTGTTTACGCAGTAACATGTTGTATATGTATATGTTTATGCTTAAAATCCCAAATTAGGGTTTATAATTCATTTATTTAGGGTTTATAAACCCCATATAGTCTTATTAAATCGTTAAACGTATTGTAGAAGTGGTAACATACTGTATATGTATATATTTGGGTTTATTAACTGAAAATTAGGGTTTATAACACATTACTGTAAGGTTTAGGGTTTATAAATTTGTACATGTATATATATATTTATGTGTATTTATATACATACATTATGTATACAGATACGTATTGTATATGTATGTATGTGGGTTTATAAATCTCAAGGTAAGGTTTAGTTTTCATTTATTTGTTCATTATTTTATTTTTTCTTTATTTACAAAATATTTAAACAAATAATTTTACGACTTTTGGTATACTTATAATTTTTCATTTTTTATAAATCCTATATCATTACATATAATAAATACATATAATATCAAACTTTATATTTAGATATGTGAGTTTAAAATATCTAAATTGGTGTTTAGTTATCATGTAGTTTGACCTGAGTATATTTATATACATACATTATGTATACAAATAGATAATGTATATGTACATATGTATTAATATACATACAATATGCAAGTGGGGGTCTTGCGAACACACGCATAATAAGGCAAATAAGAGATGGAATACTACACCACATGTACCTTCAAGCTGAAAGTTGGATCGACAAGTAGACTACAAGAGAGGGATGCGATCTTGCCATGTTTAACTACTTGAGACGTTACTTTGTTGTGACCAAAGTTAACACTAGTATTATTAGTAAGACAATCTAGCTTGTTTCTTTCACTTATTAGTTATTTGGAATCAATGAATGTTTTAGGGTTGCTTTTTTTTTCTCTATTCCAGTAACAAACAAGTACTATGCATATTCAAAAATCCAAAACTCGTAAGTCATTGAACCACGACCAGACATTTCATAGTTCCAGTTTTTATGCCAATGAGAACATAACCAAAATTGTAAAACCTATAAGAAGAGAAGAAGAGACATGAAAACAAGTCACCTAAAATTCACCGAAACAGAAATAACACCCCCAAAAACTAATAAAAACATTGAGTCCCTTTACTCTGCAACACTTGTCCAATTACTTTCTCATCAATCTATTTCCATTCTGTTTCAATTCAAGCAAAATTTTTAGACTAAACTAGTTGAGGTGCATAATATCTGAAATAAACAAAGTTACATGAGATGTTGGATAACTTGCTTATCCTAATCGATCTTCTTTCACTTCTCCTCCTCGCCTCTGTTAATAACGTTGGATAGTTGAACCTGCGAAGAACTGGTTTATGCTTGTTAAAATACTTCTTAGCATTTGAGTCCTCTTTTTCACCTAGTGTAGGTATGTAGACAAGCATAACTTCTACTGAGATCTTTATGTAACCATTCTTCCCAAATTCAGGCCCATGACTGCATCTAACAAGAACATAACTCTCCTCGTTTTCTTTCCTCATAGACATTAGGGAAACCGCATGCATTCAGCGAAAGGTTGATTTTTCACTGACAGGTCCACGATTTATCTTAGAAAAACAGAAATCAAACTTGGTAAGTAATGAGTTCAAACTCCATATATTGAAAAAAATGTCACTAACCTTTGAGCCAATGTGACGGTACTCTGGTAAAAACATTGCCCCAGCTAATCTTATTGGATGGTGTTTTATCTGGACAAGAGCATTTTGGAGTGTATTGATTCTCTCGTAGCCTTTGATGTATCCAAGTTGAGGAGAAGGATCTTGACAATTTAGGAAATGATCTTTGTTCTGAAATTAAAGTCATTGAGTGTATATCAACGAAGATAGCATACGTGTCAGATATGGATCTTGGATGAGTCTCGTAACACATATATCTTAATTTCAAAGCAGAGAACTTTAGATGATCTTCTCATGTGTAATTACATCTGGTCTCAAAATTGCATGTGACCCCTGAAATGTTTGGGGGAAAGTGAGAGATAAAAGGGGTCACAGTAAGATGTAGACAATATGATATATAACACTTGTCTTGGCTGATGATTAAGTGTGGTATCCACAAGTACCTAAAAAAAAAACACATCAGTCTATTTAGGATTAAGGTAAATACGAGATAACATTACAAACTATGTATCATGAAAAAACCAATTCAACTCATTTTACGTACCGGAGCAGGTGTAGTATTCGAGTTCTCTTCACTTTGTGCCATAATCGTCTCTTCTCAATCTCCAATGTACATAGGACCAGAGTCAGAAACGGGTTCGAGAGGGAAGATAATCAGAAGTGAAAAGACGGTCTCTAAGATATGACACTCTGGAGACACGGTAGAAATTACAGACCTTTCTTCTCCAACTACAAATCTAACAACCAGGTCTCTTCCACTATATTATCAGTCATATCTGTTGATTTTTAGATCTATCATCTTGCTCATACAATATGTACAAATACTTTTAACTAAATGTGATGTGAACAAAGTGAACCATGTCACTACACAAACCAGATTCAATATGTTAAAAGCAATTTGAAACCAGGATGCAAAAAATGGAAAGAAATTATTTAAATGAATCACCTTTAAATGGAGGCTAATATAGAGCTTCTTCTCGTCTAACCTTTAGAAAAGAAGAAGAATCAAATGGTTTGAGAGTAGTTTTATTTTCTAAATTGTCATCATGCCATTCTGTCATTTGTTAAATAGACGAGAAGAAGCTCTATGAAACTTGATATTTGAGGTTTAAAACTAAATTGTGTTAAAGTCACTATATTAAGATTTATAATTCATTTCTTTACGGTTATAAACCTGATATGATCTTATTTAATTCGGTAATGTACTATATATAGAGTAACATATTGTATATGTATTTATTTAGGTTTATGAAATCCCAAATTATGGTTTACAATTCATTTTTTAATGTACTATTTATTTATCACTATTTATTTATTTAGCTTATTCAAATTGGTAAACGTACTGTATACGCAGTAACATACTGTATATGTATATGTTAATGCTTAAAATCCCAAATTAGGGTTATAACTCATTTATTTAGGGTTTATAAACCCCATCTAATCTTATTTAAATCGTTAAACGTATTTTATATGTGGTAACATATTGTATATGTATATATTTGGGTTAGTTAACTCAAAATTAGGGTTTATAACTCATTACTGTAGAGTTTAGGGTTTATAAATTTGTACATGTATGTATGTATATATGTATGTATTTACATGTATATATATATACATACATTATGTGTATAGATACATACGATATATATGTACGTATGTGGGTTTATAAATCTCAAGGTAAGGTTGAGTTTTCATTTATTTGTTCATTATTTTATTTTCTCTTTATTTACAAAATATATAAACAAATAAGTTTACTACTTTTGGTATACTTATAATTTTCATTTTTTTATGATTTTTTATAAATCATCTCTCATTACATATAATAAATATATATAATATCATACTTTATATTTAGATATGTGAGTTTAAAATATTTAATTGGTGTTTCGTTATCATGTAGTTTAACCTGAATATATTTATATACATACAATATGTATATAAACAGATAATGTATATGTACATATGTATTAATATACATACAGTATGTATACGAATACATACTATACATGAAAGTATGTGAGTTTATAAATTCCAAATTAGGATTTAGATTCAGTTATTTGTTCATTACTTATAATTTCAGTTTTTTTTATGAGTTTTTATAAATCTTCTATCATCACATATAATAAATATATATAATATCATTCTCTATATTTAGATATTTGAGTTTAAAATATTTTTATCAAACAAATAAATATAAACTTAATACAATGATTTTATCTAAAAATCAACTTGAAAGATGAGTTTCATAGTGTGTTCCACCAAATTTCTAATTTTAATGTGATAAATTATGTTAGACTACAATGTTTATGCAATTGATCCATAATACAAATTTAACTACTTAAAATAGTTTTGTTCTTATAATTTTTATTATATATCAAAAAACTTATTTCGAATATTACAAAACAAATTCTTTTTCGTGCTCAGCACAGGAAATTAATCTAGGTTTAGGTTATTTGCTTCTTCTTTTTAGTATACCTATTTTGTCTTTTTAAAAAAAAAAATCTGAAAGGTATTATTTTAAAATTTCATATCTTCCTAACAAAAAATATATCTTTCCTCTTATAAATATATTGAAATGATATAAACAAATCTATATATTTCCAATCCATTTAAAAAAATTATACGTACAAAATTATAGTTTTTTTTATATTTATATAGTTATACAAATGGCTAAAGTGTACAAATACATGCTTGAACAACTATCTTGTATGTTTTCTATTTACACCGTCTAATCTTTATTTATAAGGTATTGTTTTCCTATTGAACGAAAATTTTATTATTATTTATAAGGTACTGTTTTCCTATTGAACGAAAATTTTCCTGTGGTTCTTGCTTTTGCCATGACTATAAATAAGAGTTAAGGTCAGACACTCGAAAAATGTTGGTTTATTTTTACCGAATCAGTCAATTTGCCCATGGTCAGCTTTATGTAGTCGTATCGAGAGTCAAATCAAGATCCGAACTGAAAATCTTGATTACTGACAGAGAAGGGAAGATCCAGAATAAAACCAATAATATCGTCTACACATAAGTGTTTGAAATCGTCAAGTAGTGGTGCCTATTATTTGGCGTTGTTTTCTTACTTTTTGGTACATTAGTTTCGATACATCTGTCTACAACATGGTTTATAATAATTTTTTCGTTCGCAATATTTAAAATATAACAACTACTATAATATTATATATAATATCAAACTAATCTGTAAATGAAATCATAAATTTAAACAATAAGAACATATATTCATCTTTTAAATTCATTAGTATAAACATATCAATAACACATTGAATCCGTGCATATGGCACGGACATTAACCTAGTACCGAGAGATAGAAAATCACGCTGACATTGTGGTTTTGTTTCCAATTTTTTGATATTCGATTTTATAGGTTTTATCATAAAAATCCAAACCATATGAAATAATTACGACTTGTATTTCAATTTGATTTGGATTTAGTACCGGTTTGGAAATGTTTGCTGGCATGCAAATTTATTGTGATATTAAAAATCGATAAACCAGTTTGTCTTCATTTTAGTTTGGATAAATGAACTGGTACACGTCTTCATTTTATTTTCTTTCTAACTGTGTTTGTTTAACCAAATTTTGTTTGGTGAATTTGTTATTTGAAAAAGCTCTCCCACCAATAAAGAAAAATACAATAACTTTAAATTTTTTGTATAAGATCTTAATAGATTTTTTCTTTCTAATATTTAGATTTTTATTAAATAGTGAAAATGTTGTGTGGAGTATATATCTAGCATTCACCTCGATGGAATTGTGCATCGTTCATATATACAAAAAGCTAAATCGTAAGTTTTTTTTTACGAGGTTATTAGTAGATGCATTATAGTAGGTTCTATGTCTAATTTGATTAAAGATATAACCAAAGTTTGTACTTTGTCCGCCTTAATTTGTTGATGAGATTTGTCGATCTATAGATCACTATCATCTTCAAATCCTTGAATCCAAATTGTTTGAAGAAAATATAATTAGAATTCAATAACCTCACCTCTTGTAATGATTGTTTGTCTTCTTGGGTTCAGCAAAGTACATAAGTTCCTTTGTCATCATGTAACATCCAACGAACACTTGTGAATTCGTGTTGAGACTATAACTCTACTATCAAAAGTGCACTTGACCCACTCTTGTGATACATTTATTGACCGCTCGTATACCACCATCATCATCTGATAGTTTTAGTTGAACATTCTTATTTTAAAGCGAATACTCAATTTGAAACTTCCAAATTACCAAAAATGAAAATTAACGGCCGGGCATCTATAAAAGGAAGGATGCAACTTTATAGATGCACAACATGATTTGTCTTGTTGGATTTAACAGCCCTACATAAGGAATATTAGAACATCTCCATACAGCTAATTATTGGGTATTCACATTTAAGAATATTTATAGTCTCATCCTATAAACAACATTTCTGGCACGCTTTAACACTTCTTGTTACAAGACCTTGTGTTGTAGGGTAGGTTAAAAGTTCGGAGTTATATGCCGAATTTGTAACAGTAACATTATGATAGTTAAATTGATAATCACGTTTTACATTTAAAAAAAAAACAAAACTAGGTACCTATGTATCAGCGATATCGGCTTATAATCGAAACGGGCTCTAAAGCTGGACTAGTTCTGATAAACCAAATGGGCCATAAACCATAGACCAGGCCCATTATGATCAAGAAATCACAAAAGACCCTGAATTTCTGCAACCTCCGTCGGCGAGGAGTGAATGAAGACGACGCTATGCCGATCGGAAACTGCTACCGGTGCGGTCAAACTGGCCACTGGGTGAGAGAGTGTCCTCAAAAGTCCAACGCCGGTGATCCTCCACCGTCGATTCATTGTCCTTGCGGCGGAGGTGTCTGTTTAATCAAAACCTCGAACACTTCAAAAAATCCCGGAAGGAAATTCAACATATGTCCTGCTGTTCGTAAAATCTCACTCTTCTTCTTCGCTGATTATTTCTTGAAATTTCTCTAATTTTTGCTGATGATTTGATGATAATCTCAGGCTCAGAGCTGCAATTTCTTCAAGTGGTGTGATGATGTCACCGACGAAGATCTCAAATTCCGTCCTGCTTTCCGTATTCCTAACTGTCCTTGTGGTTCTGGACCTTGCCGTAGGGTTAAAGTTGATTCTGGACCTGATTCAGGTCGAGCGTATCTTGTTTGCTCAGTTAAAAAGGTTTGATTAGTTGCTAATCTGAGACTCATTTGAAAAATCTTGGTTAGATGATTGTTTTGAGGAATCTTTGTGTAGGGATTTGGGGCTTGTGGATTCTTCCAGTGGGAGGATGATGTTGATGTTATGGAGGATGTTGTTGATGTTATGGATGATGTAGATTTCTGGGAGGAAGCTGATCTAGTTTCTAGTCATGTTGAAAATACCTTTCGTGGTTATAATGTACAAGAGAATGACATAGTTGTTTCTGATAAACATTCTGCTGTTGCTGCTGTGAATCAAGGTAGTTCAGGTGTGAATAGTTTTGATTCTTTTAAAGTGTTATATTGGAACTTGGAAGTAGTCTTGTTTAGTCTAGTTTCTTACTCTTTCGAACCGTGTGCTCCTTTCTAGGCATTCGGATTGTGCCTGAAGAGCAAGTTCCCGTGATGATCCAACCAGAGGAGCCATTGGTGCAGAATGTACATTGTGATCAGCCAACAGTTTGTGGTCTTTCAAACTCTGGCTTGAAGGAGAGTTGTCAGTTGAATGTCGATGAAGTAATGCATGATTTGGTTATAGATACGGTCTCTAGTGGTGCCTCTGTTGTGACAAACCATGGTGATCAAGCAACAATTTGTGCTCTTTCCAAGTCCAGCTTTGAGGATAGTTTGCAGTTGAATGTGGCTGAAGTAATGAATGATGTGGTCAGAGATATGGTCTCTAGTGGTTCTGCTGTGACAAAATATGGTGATCAAGTAACAAATTGTGATCTCTCCAAGGTTAACTTAAAGGAAAGTTTTCAGTTGAATGTGGATCAAGCAATGAGTGATTTGATCAGAGATACGGTCCCTAGTAGTGGTTCTGGTTTGACAAACCATGAGCAACATGTTGCCGGAACTGGTGAAGCTGAGTGGTCATTACCAAACTTGCAGGACCTCATGGAGCAATACAACTCAGAGAAGCTACATTTGGAGAGTGTTTCTGGAAAACATGTTCAAGTGTTGAATGCATTTATGGGATCGTACAGGCGACTAAGGTTACTCCACGAGAAAACTTTTCAGCTGAGGAAAGAGTTACTTGAAGCAGAGGAAGAGATGGCTTGTTGTGAAGCTGAGACATTAGAGTTCGGAGTAAGTTGTCGGGAAGTGGCTGGAGAAATGGCAGAGTCTCAGAAGAGAATGCAAGAGATAGCAGAGAAACTAGGAAAAGAAGTAGAAGTGTTGAAGCAAAAAGAGTTTGTACCTATGAAGAGACAGAGAAGCTGAGGTTTGCATATGACTTCCATAGTAAGTGTTGGAAGGTAGTAATGATCACTAGTTACATTGAGTTAAGGTTAGCTTAATTAACTCCTTAATTCCAACAATTATTATCACTGCCTCATCGGATATCATGTATATTCATTATGTGAAAAGTTAGATTAATGGATTAATTAGATAGTAAAGCTTGTGCCCCTAAAATTCTCCCAATATGACTTTGAGGTTTAGATGGGCCAAAAGCCACTTTGCTTTGCTTTTTAACTTTTCAATGTGGTTGACAATTATGAAACTAAGTAGTGGACTCGTCACATGGTCGCTTGATTAAAAGTGTAATTAGAAATGAACAAGACAAAAGACATTTGTTGTGTAGGTAATAATAATTTGGAAAGGATTAATTATCTTAATTGTCAAAGAGAATGCCTTTCCACGTTGGGAGCACATGCCTTCTCGTTCTTCCCTTTTTCCTACTAAAACACCATTATAGACCCAAACTCACAGATAAATGAAATGATTACCAAATTACTCACATAAAAAAGAACAATTGTACCTTTGAGATTTGAAAGTAAGCGAAACTGTGGTGGCCTAGTGGTAGTGCAAGGGATTGGTTTATTTGTATTTTGGATTTGATCGATCTTTGTTATAGAGGATAATTCTTTAAATCGAAAATTTTTAAAGGTTAGACTCTATTTGGTAGATGAATTTACACATTGTCCGAACATTAATTTTACATAGTAGCTTATTTACTTATCCTTTCACAAGGGTTCGATTATGGTAATATGCGTTTTTTAAGATTTAATTTAAACAAAAAAAAGCAAACATGGACTTACATAAAATGGAGATATGATTAATTAGGGTTCTTGACCAAACCTCTAATTAATTAGGGTTCACGTAAATGTATTTTTCTTTAATTAGATTCTATATATTTACATATTGGGAAGAATTTTATTATTTGGTCAAATCCTAATAAAACTCTCACATCATGCAAGTGGGTGATATTGAAGCATATGAGCTCATACTAAAAGCAGATTGCAAAAACTATATTCCCATTCAGATTAGGGTTTAGGCAAAAAGTTATGTCTTCATTTTACTGTACGTTTTTAGAGATTTTTGTTCTCTAAATTTAATAAAAAAAATCTAACCTTCTTTTGTTTTGTTCAAAAATAAAAAATCTAACCAGAAATTAATAAAAATCTAACCTTTTTTTGTCCATGTTTTTCGTTAACTTACAGAGTATGTTTCTTTACCACATGTAATCATATACAACCGTAGACAATGAGAACGCAATATTAACATTTGTAAACAAAACTGGATAATATATATATAGACCAGAGAATAAAATCAAGAGGCGTTGGATAGTAGAATAACAAACGTAAAATTTTATCAAAGATTCAATGTATCCAAGATTGGGAATAAGAATAAAAAACTCAACGAGAAAAATGAGAGTTGGTCAAAAGGGGGAACATAAAGAAAATAGGACTTGTTTTCTCCAATGATAATTAAGGTTAAAGATAATTTTCAATAAAGCATAAAAAAGATTACTCACATGCAACCCAAATTCCTTTGTTCTCATCAATAATGCATGGTTTATATTCAATTTTGTTTTGTTTTATTTAAAATAATATATATAGCAAGCAAACATATTTGCAATGGTATATATTTTTTCAGAATATATAGTATATGGAAAACTTTAAATTATAGGAAGAGACCATATATATAATACCTAAAGAGACAAAACATAATTTAAAAAAGTAAAATGTAATTAAGGAGATAGATTGAGATGCCTTTGGGATTAGAGAATAAGTGTGGCATTATTCATTGAAGTTGCAGCCTATAAAAATGGGAGCACATGCATGCTTAACCTCTAATTTGTTTTTTTTTTTAATTATTCTCTAATTAATTAAGATTGTACATGAAGACTAAATGGGGGTGTATATATAAATTATATAAAAGATTAAGAATATACGATCGATCCATTACCACCGTCCTTAAGGTTGGTCGTGTAGCCAAACATAATTTGGTCTTTGGTCTTCCTCTGACACAATATAGGATCGTATACTACAAAGTCTACTACTACTACAGCTACTAGATACTCAATTCAAAATAAAACATATAATCTCTTCAACTTGTGTCCCCATTTCTTTCTTTATTTGTGGTGGTCAAAAGTCAAAACTCGACTGATTTTTAGTTTTTCTTACAAGATTATTACACACATAATTCTCAAGTAAATGACTTTTTATTGTCATAATGATGTCCATCATGCGGCCATCATTGCACCCTTCTTCCCCAATTATTAATTCTAATCAAAACACCAAACTCATTGTTTTTATGTGTTACATGATTGATATGAAGCAAGTTTATTGTTTACGTTTCATACATGAAATATTATCAAGTTTATTTTCCTTTTGTTTGCTTTCTTGTGTATATGATTGTTCATGCACATTCCATATCCTTTAATTTCGACCATCACATGCAATGGTATTTGGACTCGTTATAGACAAAATATATTCTTTGATTTAACAAAAAAAGTTTATATTCACTGAATTTTAGTAGTTTTCTTATTAAGTTATTTCTATCCAATTTTTTTTTTTATATATCGTTTGGGGCATCTTATTATTATTTCACACGGGACATTGGTTTCTAAGGTAACATGCTAATCATGGCTCTTATTATCATTCCTCATTATCCTTAATTTTCAGCTAATTATTATTGATGAATGATAAGTATCTATCTATATTTCATATATCAACTTATAAATTTATGCCGTTTATTGTTTAAATATTTTAATTATAGTGATGTTTTCCTTGTTATTTGCTCATTCTCATTTGTAAAACAGAAGCACAACAAGAACTCTTGTATGATAAAAGTCAATCAAATCTAAGCATTATATTTTGAGGAGAAGCGTGTATGTAATTTACTAGAGTAGAACAACCTTGAGATATGCTTATGCATGAAACATGCTACCAAGTGGCAAATCATTTGATATAATTATATAATTTTTGATTGATTGATAATTGATATATCATGGGCTACAATTAACTCAACGCAGTGTTATTTTTTATTGATTTTTTTTTTAATTCGAATTTTTAAAATAAAGAAAATGAAAAAAAAGGAAAGGTGCGGCTCTTATATAAAAGGGATGTGGAAGTGATACTTTTCCAAGACCAACACACATTCCTTTCTCCCTTTTATATCAGAGAAGTGACATTTATTGATTAAAACTGTGTTTGCATAATCAGAAAGAAACCAAAAAGATGAGCACAACAACGTCAAAGAGCAAGAAGAAGTCAGAAGAGGCCGGTACGAGGTTTCTCGGGGTGAGAAGGAGACCTTGGGGAAGATATGCAGCTGAGATTAGAGACCCTACTACCAAAGAACGTCATTGGCTCGGCACTTTTGATACCGCCGAGGAAGCTGCCTTGGCTTACGATAGAGCCGCTCGGTCCATGCGTGGCACTCGTGCCCGAACCAATTTTGTTTATTCAGACATGCCTCCTTCCTCTTCGGTCACCTCCATTGTTTCTCCTGACAATCCTCCTCCTCCTCCTCCTCCCGCTCCTCCCGCTCCTCCTGTAGATGATCCTGTCGATTACATGATGATGTTTAACCAATATTCATCAATAGACTCTCCAATGTTGCATGAGCCTTCCTCTCAAGGGGATACTTACATGTTTGGTGGCAGCTCTAATTCTACTTCATATTGTTATTCTAACAACACCAATGAGCTACCTCCTCTGCCGAGCGACTTGTCTACTTCGTGTTACAGCCAACCACAATGGAGCGGAGATGACTACTCTGCCGCTAGCTATTTCGAAGGTGAGTATGTCCACAGTCCAATGTTCAGCAGAATGCCTCAGGTTTCAGACTCTTTCCCTCAAGGTTTCAACCACTTCGGCTCCTAATTAACAACCCGGCCTCTTCTCACCCATATTGAATATTCCTTTGATCTCATTTGTACCTTTTTTCCGAGTTGTTTATGTTTCGCCGTCCTTGATCTTTGTCTATGATCAAAGTGACTGTTTGTCTTAGTTATTTTTCAATAACAAGTTGTGCCTATTGCCTTTGTATCTTAAGATTCTTATCTTAACGAGTCATTCCAAAAAAAATCTCTCCATATGCCCCTTTCACATACATATTTCATATGGTTCTTGTATAGGCCTCAAAAGGCCCATTAATGAAGTAGAATCATAATAAGATGGAATAACAAACAAATTGGTGTATGCTTATGTCAAAAGATGGTGTAGTAGGTTGGACTAGTGAACTATGTCTACCGGTCTCAAAAGTTGGTTACCAAACATGAAAAGAAACAAAGTATATAAATAACAAAGGGTTCCCATAAGAGGAAAGGTGAAAAGATAATGATGAAGTATTTCACATTTTATGCCATTGTGCTAGTTATAGTTGTAGCCAACTTGGGGAAGCAAACCAGTGGTCAAAGCGCTTCGTGCCTTAGCCAGCTTGCACCATGCTTGAATTACCTGAATGGAACCAAGGACGTGCCTCAAGTTTGTTGTAACCCTCTCAAATCAGTGATAAGGAATGATCCAGAGTGCTTGTGCAAAATGATTAGTAACCGAGGAAGTACTCAGGCCGAGCGAGCTGGCATTAATGTGAATGATGCTCAAATGTTGCCTGCTCGATGTGGAGAACATGTCAATCCTCTTGCCTGCTTAACTCGTACACACTCTTTTCTTATTTGAATTTTTTTTTTCCCATTCGTTTGTCTAAATTTTCTATATTGTATACAGGATCAAGAGGATCATCTACAAACTCAGATCGAAGATCGTCTAGTAGCAACTTTGTTTCTCAGTCCTACTGGATGATAACACTAGCTTTTGCAGTCACCGTTTTCTCATATTTTCTTTAAATAAACTAAACCTCTCATTGTATGTGATATAGCAATCTTTGTGCTTGGTATAAGGCTGTTCATTCTTTATTATGTATATCTTATGAATATTTTTGAGTTATGATTATTTTGTTTCACCAACACATTTTACCATTTTCTTCCACATAAAATAGTATAATTCCATCTACTACAACAAAACCTATTCTGCCAAATCTCGGTTGGAAAATGACTACTTGACTACAAAGGCTAAATATAAATTCCAATGTACATTGAAAAAACTATTTTTTAAAAAGAAGGTGGAAGTCCATCCAGAAAATAACAAGGATTTCCTATCAATATTTGACGGGTTTTTAGCCCGTTGGAAAATTATGAACAATTTCTGATAATATTTTATGAAGTTACATTTTTTAATCAATTGGTTAAAAAAATTGTAAAATTTTTTAGATGATTCTTATGGTATCTGATGGAAACTAGAAAATTATAGTCACAAATTTTTTAAAATGTTTTAGAAAAATCATTTCGAAATCGGCATGTTATCATATTTCTAATATCCTAGCTGAATTTACAACAAATCAGTTACCTATCAAATCTCTTCATAAGAAAATTAATTCAGATATTATTACCACCATTACACCAATTACCCCTTCATAACCGCTTCACCAATTTCTTTCAACATTTTATACCCCAAGAAGTTAAAAATAAATAAAAAGACAGCGAGAACTATGGGGAAAAAATTCCTTTGCAGGCACAAGTGACTTGGCCCAAGTGGCAAGAGGTAAGTCCGCTAAAGCAAAAATCACCAGTGCACCCGGGATCGAGTCCCGCTCCCTACACACTCTGCAATATGCAGGACATGGCTATTAGGTCAGCCAGTTGTGGCCCAATCGATATTAAAGTGTGGTTTAAAAAAAAAAAAAAAAAAAAATTCCTTTGCAGGAAAAAAAAAAAAAAAAAAAACTTTGGGGGAAAAATTGGTTACCAAAAAAAGCAAAAAATGGTGTTATCGTGTCATCGTGTCATCGTGTGTAGTTGAGGAACGTTGACCAATTTAAATTCGGTATGCCGCGCAAATCATAGATCGAGTAACAAAACCGATATAAATCTGTCTAATAATCGGTTAAACCATTGTACCCGGTTAGGTAGGGGTAATTGACCAGATCGTCCTCTCTCTTATACAAATCGGAGAAAGTTCCTCCGTCTTCAGAGTGAGTCTTCTCAATCGATCATCGGGAAAAAAAAAAAAAAAAAAAACTCCGATCTCGAATCATCTCCGGGCAAAATGGGAGGAATGCTATACAAACTCTTCGCATCAGCCTCTCTTCTAACCCTAGGACTATACCATCTCGTCTGCACTTTCTTCCACATTCTCAAATCTCCTCAATCTTACTCCGCGAAACCCTTCTACGCTTTACCCCGATTATCCGTCACCGGAAACAACCACAGCAACCACCGTCTACAGAACCTCCCTCTAATCATCCTTATAATCTCCCTCTTCATCGCTTTCCTTCACCAAACCCTAATTTCATTCTACTCCGATCCTCTCGTCAAAGGAAGTACACCAGTTCACAAATTCTCCTCTCTTAATTCCGCCGCCGTCTTCTTCCTCTTCCTCATCATCGCCGTTTACCTTCTTCTCTCCGATTCCGCTTCGTTAATCCCTCTCCCTTCGGATCTCCTCTTCGCTCTCGCTTCTTCAGGTTTCTTCCTTCATTACTCGGCCGCTTCTTCTTCCGCTTCGATTCAGACCTCGGATCTTCAAGCGCATTGCGACTCTCTCTCGGCGAGAATCTCGGCGTTATGTTCTCTTCTCTGTTTGCTTCTGGCTTGTCGTCCTCGTCTCTTTATCGCTGATGCTGCTTTAGCTGCTGCGGTTTGCTTACAAGGTCTATGGCAGCTTCAGACTGGACTCTCTTTGTACGTTGATGGGTTTATTCCTGAGGGTTGTCATCGTCTTCTTGATGTTCAGAGTGGTGTTGAAGGTTCCACGCAATGTGATATTCAGGAGTCTAAGTTGAGAGCTGTCTCGGTGTTGGATCTTATGTTTACTCTTCATGTTGTGCTTGTGGTGATTCTCATCTTTGTGACTTATACAATGGTGGCTATGGCCGCTGGTGTGAGGAGAACTGGTTCGTATGAGGCTTTGCCCACGAATGCGAGTGATTCTGCTAATTCCATTCAGATGAAGTCTTTGACTGGAACTCAGGCTTGAACCCTTTATCAAAATCCTTTTTTTTTTTTTATGTGCTTGTGGCGATTCTCATCTTTAGGAACTTTTTGCTGTTTTTGAAGAATATAATGTTCAAATTCTCATATAGTTGGAAGATGATGACAATGCTCAATAGAATTATGCTTTTGTTATTTGTTGGAAAGTGGTGATCTTTGGCTATTGTTTCTTTTAATTTGGGATGTTGATGATCCTGTCTTGCCCATGTTCGATTTGGATTTCGGTATATTGTTTTTGGAATTTGTTTTTTTTTGTTGATCCAAACTCAGGAGAGAAAGACAAAGATGGTGATATGGATGAAGATAAAACTCCTTTGAAGCTGAAAACGTGAAGGAGTATGTTGGCAACAAAGCAAGCCTTGGCTTAGGAGTCCAGTGTCAAATAAGGGACTTGATTGGGTTCCTCTTCTTTTGCCATCTTTGACACAGGACAGCCTAAGCTAAGAGTTTTTGTCACCTTCTCATTCTTTCACGGTTTTGGGGGCAACCTCTTTTTCAAAGGAGTTTTATCTTTATCCATATTATCGTTTTTGTCTTTGATCTCAGGCTTAGTTTGTTTTAACCAAAGAAATGTTACAGGAAGTAAACAATTTCCAGAGAAACCAGATAAATGTTTAGTTTGAAGTGGTCACAGACTCCGTTTGCAGTTTAAGATGTTATAGACTGAGGTACTCTTGGAACAAATTCAGAAAAGATACAGATATCCGTTGTCCCAAGGTAAGCAAACTACAACAGATATACACTACGAGTTTGTCAAGGCGTTGTTGCTATTCAATTGAGGGCGTTTCAGTCCCAAAAACGAATCAACTAAGAGTGTTAAGGGCCCAAACATAGGCCCATGTACCGTAGTTGCGTATGCTTTGCCTTGGGTAGTTTGAAAAGTTGAAAGTCTAATACTAGTACGCATGGGAAGAGGGAATGGTGAAACCTTAGTGGTTAAGTTACAAGAAAGAGATAGTGGATAAAACAACAATCAACTACGAGTTTGGAAACATCTTAAAAGTAAGCTTATGGTGCTGCGAATATTTTATGTTTTTTTTATATACTTTTATAGCTGAACAATCAATTTGCTACACTCATCTTTATTATATCTTTGTTTGTTTCCGTAACTCACATAATCTACTTTTCCAAAAACCTCTAGAAACACCGAGATAGATCATAGATGATTGATAGAAGTACTATAGTAGTACATCACATTGGCTCAAAATTGTTAGTTCGAGTTTGGTTGAGACATGTCCGAAGAACAGACTCTTGCTTTTGCTTAAGATATTTTTCCATCAAAAACATTACACTATACAAAAAGGAGGTATGGGAATATGATAATAGGCTAAAAGGCAACAAAAGAGAAATTAAAGAGACAACATACATAAAAAAAAGTAAAGCGATTTGGCCTCAATCAACGGTAACGTATCTTAATTTAAGATGTTCGCTCTTCTTTATTTAACTTTTAAGACGAGAGTTTGGAAATGTTGTTTTGACTAATATTATATACTTACATTAATTTGCATTCAAACATACAGTACTAATTACAACAATGAGGAAGGAATATTTGTCACCACTTGTGTAGTTTTTTACAGCTTTCATATACTAATACTCCTTAACGTTTCCTTAACGTTTAATCTACCTTTTGTATTCAACTTTCAAAGTTTCAATCATCACTGATTACAAAAATTTAATTACTTAAGAGTTTTCTTGACTAAAGAAAATGAATTGAGGGAAACGAGGAGTGGTCCCTAGAAGATTGTGTGAATTGTGATAACCTAAACCATTCAGATATAGCCACGTAGTTTTTTCACCTTTATGAATTTTCCTTAGCCAACACCATTATTGATTATTGTGTATATATATAAACACTTGCTTCATCTCTACCATTTTCCATTCTCTATAGACTCTCTTTTACAAAAGCAAAGACATAAAATAATGAAGAAGGCGGCAGAAATCGTGAAGCAGATAATAAACATGTTGTCTGATCTAGCAAAGGACAAGACTAGGGAGATCAAGAAGAAGGCAAGAGCCTTCAAGACCCGTCTCGTAATATTCTCATTGCTCCACAACAAGAATATGGTGTTGAGCTCTTTCTCTCCTAAGCTCAAGGCCAAGCCAACGTCGAAAAAGCTAGATGATAATCAAGATCAACAGGTTCAAGATCATCAAAACAAGGTCGTTTTGTATAGCCACAACGCTATGTCTAGCACTCCTGTCTCTCCTCATGTACAATATGTGGAAGAAGAAGAAGAGGAGGAAGAGGAGGGGAAGTATCCTGACTTGAGACACTCGCTTTTCGAAGCAGAAGGTTCGGTGATAGACTTGGTGAAACATTCCAAGGAAGACAAAGGAGAAGAGTTTCGATTGGAAGATGAGATTGACAAGGTGGCTGATCTTTTCATTACTCGGTTCCATAGACAGATGTGGTTACAGAAGCAACTCTCTCTCGAGAATATTCAAGATACATCTGCCTATTAGACCCCTTCTTTGTTTTAGATGTTTTGGGGTTGGAGAAGGATGCAAATTAATCATGCATGATCCTATTAGATTTTTGTTTACGTAGTGAAAATGAAAAACAGGTCATGTCTCTCTCAACTTGTAACTAACCACATCTCTTCTTTGGTCATGCTCATGTGACGAATGAAATAAAGCTCTTTAATCTTGTTCTTGTTGTTTTTTTGTGATTATGAGCATGAACAATACTGATTGATCATTGTTTCATGATTAATAACGGGCTTAGTATACAAATTAAAGGCCTGTATATTCCAGCAGAGAAAGCCTATTAAGGCCCATTAACTGTTTTTTTTATATTTTAGTTCAGATTAGGTTGGTGAGGGTTAAAAGTGGTCAGTGGATCTTTTCCACTTCAGTAGAAACCAAAGAGAAAAAGATAGTTTCTTCTTCACGCCTTGTAACAAATAACCAAAAAGAAGCATTTTATACTTTTATTTGTGCAAAAGCTTGTAAAAATAGAGTTGTAGTTTCCCCAAAAATATAGATGTAATGGTGAATTGCACATGCTTCTCTAGTCATGTGATAATTTCTCTCCAGTCCTTTTTGAAACTTGAACCGTTTTTTTTTTGTTTTCTTTCCCCAACTTTACAGATTAATTCTGTGGCTTTGCCACTGTGATATTTTCCAACTTATCAGGTCGGTTTTGACTCAGAAATAATAGCTTTCTAGCATAAATGGTCGGTGGTAGTATCAGGAGGAGCCATATACTGATTCTTTATTATGTTTCAGCCCACAGATCTAACAAAATAGTATCCAAAGAATTGCATTAATTAACATTAATTAGCGATAACATGGGGATAAGAGCTCTACTATGTTGTCAGCATTAGACTGGTCAGTCCATGTGCAACTGCAACATCCTCTAAGTTACTCACAAGACTTGAATCATACATTGAAAGAAACCAAAAGTGTAGTGATTAATAATAATAATAATCAAATGTTATCATGTTATGAGCAAGCTGATATGGCTGTGGCTATAAATAGAAAGCCCCTCATAAATGGTTGTTTAGTGCAATGAGAGTGAGAATGGGTTTAAGTCTTCCTTTCGCTCTCTGCCTCACCTTTCTGGTTATGGCCACTGTGACGTTTGGTGTACCTCCTAAAAAATCCATTGATGTTCCTTTTGGTAGGAACTATTTCCCCACTTGGGCTTTTGATCACATTAAGTATCTTAATGGTGGCTCTGAAGTGCATCTCCTCCTAGACAAGTACACTGGTGAGTTTCTCTGCCTTGTGTGTATATATATGTTGTGTGACACAAAGTTCTCGAAACCCTTCTGATCGTTCTTGATGTGATGCGTAAAAGGCACCGGCTTTCAGTCCAAAGGCTCCTACTTGTTTGGACACTTCAGTATGCATATAAAGATGGTTCCTGGGGATTCTGCAGGAACCGTGACCGCCTTCTACGTAAGTCATAGTTGTTAAACTAATCACATGGGACTTCTTTTTGTTGTCAAAGTGGTAAATGTAATCATGCTTTTTTTCTTGCAGTTGTCATCGCAGAACTCGGAACATGATGAGATAGACTTTGAGTTTCTAGGGAACAGAACCGGGCAGCCTTACATTTTGCAAACAAATGTCTTCACAGGAGGCAAAGGAGACCGAGAACAGCGAATCAACCTTTGGTTTGATCCTTCCAAGGAGTATCACTCCTATTCTGTTCTCTGGAACATGTATCAGATTGTGTAAGTGATCAACATTCCTCAAATGTATAGTTTCTACTCACAACTAAGTGTATATAACACAAAAGATGTTATGTAACAGATTCTTTGTGGATGATATACCGATACGAGTGTTCAAGAATAGCAAAGACATGGGGGTAAAATTTCCATTTAACCAGCCGATGAAGATATATTCAAGCTTGTGGAACGCAGATGATTGGGCCACAAGGGGAGGATTAGAGAAGACAAACTGGGAAATAGCTCCATTTGTAGCAGCCTACCGAGGCTTCCACGTCGATGGATGTGAAGCTTCAGTGAATGCTAAGTTCTGTGAGACGCAAGGAAAACGTTGGTGGGATCAGAAAGAGTTCCAAGACTTGGACGTTACTCAGTACAAACGTCTCAAATGGGTTCGTCAGAGATACACTATCTATAACTATTGTACTGACCGCGTTCGGTTTCCTGTGCCTCCTCCTGAGTGTCGTAGAGACCGTGACATTTAGTAATTTTTTTTCCAAATTTCATATGCATCATCTAGATTTTTTCAAATGGATGTATCCATTTTTTTTTGCTGTTTCCTTTGGTTGTTACAAGTTTTGGGAAGCATGATCATAGGTTAAGATTACATTATTCGACTATGATATATTATTTTTATATCAAATAATCATTTCTGTTTTTGGATGTGAAAATTTGTATTCAACTTGTATGACTTTTGATTTTTCTAGTATGACTTTTGATTTTTCTATCAGATTATCATATTCTTTTTTCAATTGAATATGAATTTTAGTTAAATTATTCTAAAATGTGAAAAAGTATATGATTTAAAACGAAATTAATCTGAGATTTGTACAAGCCCACCTAACTATTAAGAACTATACGCATTGACCGTCGTCTTCAACTCGAATTTTTGACCGGAGATGGCTCCTCCGGCAACAGATCCGGCGAAGATGCAACAAATCCACCATTATCTCTCCTCCGTACTCTCCCAACGTGGTCCGACCTCCCTCCCTTACGCCGAACCGACCAAGTGGCTAATCCGTCAACACATCCTGAACCTAATCTCCTCCCATCCTTCTCTCGAGCCCAAAACGGCGACGTTTACTCACAACGACGGTCGCTCCGTGACTCTCCTCCAAGCCGACGGCACAATCCCGACGCCTTTCCAAGGCGTTAGCTACAACATCCCTGTAATCATCTGGCTTCTCGAATCTTACCCCAATCATCCTCCTTGCGTCTACCTAAATCCATCTCGTGATATGATCATCAAGCGACCTCACTCCAGTGTTTCTCCTTCAGGTCTCGTCTCTCTCTCTTATCTTCAGGATTGGGTTTGCCCTAGCTCCAATCTCGTTGATCTCGCTTCTCAGCTTAGCGTCGCTTTCTCTCGTGATCCGCCGCTTTACTCTCAACAACGCCGTCCTCCACCGTCGAGGCCGATTCCTAATCAGACGGAGGATGCGGCGGAGGTTTACAAGAGGAATGCGATTGATAAGATGATGGAGATGGTTAACGTTGATCTGGTCTTGATGAGAAGTGCTAGAGAAGTGGATACTGAAGGATTATTGAGTTTACAAGGTGGTCTCAAGAGTAGAGAAGAAGAGATCAATATGGGATTGAAGGAGATGGTTGATGAGAAAGAATCTTTAGAGCAGCAATTACAGGTTATCTCTATGAATTCCGATGTTCTTGAGTCTTGGATTAGGGAGAATCGAAAGAAAGCTAAGAGTTTTCTGGTAGATTTGGATGTGGATGATGCATTGGAATGTAGTGACACATTGTCTAAGCAGATGTTAGAGTCTACTGCATTGGATTTAGCTATTGAAGATGTTGTTTATTCGATGGATAAGTCGTTTCGAGATGGGTTGTTGCCGTTTGATCAGTATTTGCGGAATGTGAGGTTGTTGTCGAGGGAGCAGTTTTTTCACCGAGCTTCGGCTGAGAAAGTTAGGGCGATGCAGATGGATGCTCAGGTTGCGTCGATTGCAGCTAGGTTGTACTCGTGATGCGAATGCCAGATTTTTTTCATTTGTAACTAGTGAGTTTTGCTGATTACGATCTCTATTCGATTTCATTGTCTATACGCATGTACTACACCAGTGCATAAAGAGTTTGAATTGATCATTGTTTTTTATTACCTTCTTTTTGTCAGATGTATCCATTGGTTTGGGAATTATGTTACTGCTGCTACTGAAATTCTCAAACTCGGGGAATGTATTACTTTTGGTCGATAATCACATTAGTCATAAAAGAAAAAGAAAAAGAAAAAAAAATAACAATTTTAACATCAAAGGAAATTGGAAAATTCTTTAAAAAAAATGTGAACTTAATTATTTTTTTCAAAAAAAAACGTGAATTTTTATCGTTGTCAGTAAAAAAACTTTATTTTATTTTGGTTACCGGATTAATACTTGAACTTTTTAAATGTCTCGATTACAACGTAACCAGTTAACGGCCGTTAGCGACTGTTAACGGTCGTTAATGACCGTTAACTGGATTCGGAAGTATTTTTAAGGAAATGAAAAAGATCACATGTTTTTTGAGAAATTTTTTTTGAAAAATAAAATAAAATGTTGATTTTTTCGCCAAAAAAGAAAAAAATAGTGGATTAATACACAAAAAATTGAGTAACTTTTTATAATAAAACTAAACGATAGTTATTCATAAATATTTGTGACATCATTAGAAATTATTTTTAAGTTTGTAAATTAATACACAAGACAGTTGAGGTTTTTTGAAAATCAAAGCAGAAATATTTTAGACATTTTTAGAGATCATGCAAAAAAAAATTCTAACAATCTTGGGTTGATACACGCAAAAGTTATGAATACAATCAAATGATCTCTAGAGGTGTTTAAAATTTTAATGCATTGATGATATCATTTGTTAATTTTCGATAAAAACATTAACTTTCATGTGTTCAAAAAATTTAATAATTATTCATAAATATTTGTGTTCACATGAAAATAATGTATATGAAAGTTATTTCACTATTGATGCATTAATTATTTACATTTGATTAACTAAATCTATCATCCTCTGATCTTTACATTGTTCATGGTACAATGTTTTTTTTTTCGTCGGATTTTTTTTTCTATAGATTATTTACGATTTTGAATGATCCGTTTAGATTTTAGCTTCATTTGTAACGACAACTTCTTTCTTTAATTATCACTATGTTGTAGACACTTGAGAGACTTAACAGCCTTTGGCTAAGATACTCCTTCTTGGGTCATCACCAGCTCGCTGTCCTTTGGCTCCCCACCCTCCTCGTCTACCTCTTCCTCATCAAGATCAGCAGTGGCTGCAGCTGCATTGCTTGATGTCCCTCCCTTTGAAAGCACGTTGATGAGGTCTAGAACTTAAACTGCTCTGTCGCATGTGGTTGAAGCTGAGAGCTCAAATCCTCTATCTTTGCCTCACCAAAGATTACATATGTATATGATGTTGGACTCTTGGACACATCAAGTTTCAATATCACAAACAAAACCTACATTTTCAATCCACATTTCTATCATTGAAATTTGCAACAAAAGAAACAGTCGTGACAGTCAACACAAATAGAATTGCGAATTTTCAGAAGACCACAAAATTCCTACACTTTTTGACGGTGACATGGCTAACACCAGTAATGTGTTTCATCCTAAGCTTTAGCATCGCTTGACGACTCTTCTTCTCACTTCTGCTTTGCTTTAAAGACCGATCGCATCCCCATCATGTCATGGTTAACAAAATCATAGCAACAACATTTATTTATCCAACACAAGTCTCGGATAAAACGATGCGAGGGTGATACGCAAACAAGATATTTATAGAGTTGTGTTAGAATATCTAAAACTAGAGACAGAGATCCGTAGTAGGGTGAAATCTAGAAATACAAATCTAGGCAGCCCAAAAAAAATTCAATGTGGACACGCCTTCTGAGGGGATCGAACCCTCGACCACGGGATTAAAAGTCACGCGCTCTACCACTGAGCTAAGAAGGCTTTGTTGATTTTATTAAGAATAGGTTATAACATACTCTTTACACTCCACCACGAACTCTGTGAGAGTCTATTCAGAAAACGAAAATTAGAAAAGGGTCCACAAATTTTTATATTCTTATCATAAAACACCAAAATCTTTTCTTTCCACTGCAAAGTACTCTCCAATTTATATCGGATCGGCCATGCCATGGATCACCCGTGATGAAAAAGGGTCCAAAACAGTGAAACTACTGCAACTACCGAGACCCAACCAAAACAAAAGTCACTGTAATTAATTACTCGTAGTCTATATAACCTTAGAATTTGACCGTTGGAGCACGAACACCACCAAATCAATTAGTCATCAATGTAGATAAGATACATCATTGATCATTCCATAAATGTGTGTATTTTAACCAACTCTCCTCTTAAAATTAATCGAAAAGAGTCTTTAACCCCCGCTCCCATATTATATATAATCTCTCCCACCACCACCAGAAATTTGACCGTTGGAGAAAATATTCCTCTTTGCTAAAGAAGAGCCTCTCTTTGATTCTTCTGCAATCTCTTCTCCTTCGGTTGTTCCATTTTCATTTTGAAGAGAAAACCCAGACGAAATGGAAACGCCAAAACAAACCAAAACCGGTTTGAATCTGCCCGCGGGGATGAACCAGACTTCGTTACGTCTCGAGACGTTTTCGAGCTCGTTCCGTGGCATTTCAAGCCTATCCTCGCCGTCTAAATCGACTTGTAGCGACAGATTCATACCGTGTAGATCTTCTTCGAGGCTCCACGCTTTCGATCTGCAGGATAAGGAATCGTCGACGACTACGCCGGTTAAAGAGGGAGGAAACGAAGCTTATTCTAGACTTTTGAAATCTGAGCTTTTCGGATCTGATTTCGCTTCTCCTTGTTTGTCTCCTGCAGGTACTCAACGATCTGCTTCTTCGCCCATGAGTCCGTCTACTAATATGCTCAGGTTCAAGACGGATCGTTCTAATTCCAGTCCTAATTCGCCCTTTTCGCCTTCCGTTCTCGGAAATGATAATAGCTTCTCTAGTGACTCGTCTCCACCTCCTAAACCGCCTCGCAAGGTTCCTAAAACGCCTCACAAGGTATGTATACATATATATATTGTTTATATCCAATCTGGTTATGGATTGTTGGGATGTAGAAATGATGGATTGTTTGTTTGTTTTGTTTGATGTGGTTTCAGGTTTTGGATGCTCCTTCACTACAAGATGATTTCTACTTGAATGTTGTGGATTGGAGCTCACAGAATGTTCTTGCGGTTGGGCTTGGGACTTGTGTATATCTTTGGACTGCTTCCAATAGCAAAGTGAGTGTTTGGATACACTTTGACTAGTTTTACGATTTGAATAGTGTTATTTGGTGTGTGTGAAGTCATTGAACAGTGAACTTATGATGGTTCAGGTGACAAAGTTATGTGACCTGGGTCCAAATGATAGCGTGTGCTCGCTTCAGTGGACACGGGAGGGCTCATATATATCTATTGGTACAAGTCATGGTCAAGTTCAGGTGTGTTGTTTTTACCTTTCTAATACGTGGATTTGATTGGATGCATTGAACTTACTTGAAGGTTATATTTGATGGTAGGTTTGGGATGGAACACAATGCAAGAGAGTCCGAACAATGGGAGGTCATCAAACCAGAACTGGTGTTTTGGCATGGAACTCAAGGATCTTATCATCAGGGAGCAGAGATAAAAACATCCTTCAGCATGATATTCGAGTCCAAAGCGATTATGTCAGCAAACTCGTGGGACACAAATCTGAAGTCTGCGGCCTGAAATGGTCTCACGATGATAGAGAGCTTGCGTCTGGAGGCAACGATAATCAGGTCATCTTGAACATTACCTATTTAGAGTTCTGCTATTTCTGTTCCATATTATAAGAGCCAGAGCTATGCTGCATGTCTTAGTACAGTTCACCAAACCAGTGAGACTTGATTAATGAGAGACTTTCATTACAAAACCAAGTGCTATCACTAACTGACTCTAACCAATTCACAAGATTTGTTATGTGCTACATTTTATAGGCTAGATAGAATATACCTATATCTACTTTGAGGCTTATCATATTTTGGTGGAACTATATTTGAAACAGTTACTAGTATGGAACAATCATTCACAGCAACCTATTCTGAAGCTGACCGAACACACGGCAGCGGTTAAGGCAATTACATGGTCTCCTCATCAAAGCAGCCTCCTTGCTTCAGGAGGTGGAACTGCAGACAGATGCATTAGATTCTGGAACACGACCAACGGTCATCAGTTAAACAGCATCGACACTGGAAGCCAGGTCTGCAATCTTGCGTGGAGCAAGAATGTTAACGAGATAGTGAGCACTCATGGCTACTCTCAAAACCAAATCATGCTCTGGAAGTACCCTTCCATGGCAAAGGTACATAGTTTTTTCACTAACTTACAAGCCCATTTCTTGATCATTCTTTCCTCTACTATATACTGACGGATCAACGATGCTTATTTTGTGTAGGTTGCAACCCTTACTGGCCATAGTATGAGAGTGCTTTACTTGGCTACGTCACCTGATGGCCAGACTATAGTAACTGGAGCAGGCGATGAGACCCTGCGGTTTTGGAATGTCTTCCCTTCGGTGAAAATGCAGGTCAGTGTTCTTTCTTCGAGTTTTGTAATTACCTCAGTTTCTGCTCAACTGGTTGATGAACGATTTTTCTGTTTACAGACACCAGTGAAGGATACAGGCCTCTGGTCATTAGGGAGGACACAGATCCGATAAACAGTCGGAACAACCTTAGATTGTTTTTTCATTTGTGTATGAGAGAGACATATAGACTACTGCACAGTGAGACAGATAGAGAAGCTGAAGCAAAGTAACACGCAAAATCTGCCTTCCAATTTAATTTATTTTTTCTGATCCTTTGTAAACTACATTATCCCAGAAATTACCTGAAACATCTACAAAAGGGAGTTACCNGACATGTGTCCCTTTTAAATGTTTATTTATCTTTTTAGTCTCTCTCACTTTACTATTTTCAGAAAAATATCCATCGGTATATAATAATTACATTTATATATATATATATATATTTAACTTAAAACCATCTTAGTTTCACTTCTTTTCATTTGGTTTTGGTTATTAAACTACATATCAAATCTTATTCCATCTGTTTCTTTTAAAGATATTTGATGACACCTTAAAATAATCTTGTATTGAAA
>OVAF01000332.1:0-46363 GCA_900406245.1 Odontarrhena argentea | reverse complement strand
TTTATTATATTTTTATTTTTAACAACCATTATCTTACTTAAAATAATATATATCTCTGAAAAATAACATAAGAATACTATTCAACCAAGCGCTACCGCAATAGCAAATGGACTTCTAGTCTGTGGTTCTCATTATTTAGATGTCTCTTTCTTAAATTGCCTCTGTCAATGTTGTTCCAAAATATATAACACTGGAGAATGATTTCTCAAAAAGAGTTTCTATTCTAGAATTGATCACAGAAAGCTCATCAAACACAACCCTAAAGAAAAAGAAGAGCCTACTTGTTCGCCGCTAACTGATTCCCTGTGATCAAAGCAAGCACAACCCCACCAAAAATCGCTGATCTCAAAGCTGCATGAACCCCTTGTCGCATTGACAGAAACCCTCCTGTAGCAGCACCTGCTACGATCGAGTTCCAGGGATCTTCCTTGTTCCTCATTTGCGCCATTGCATAGTCAAAAGCCGAGAACAATCCTCCGTATGCAGCGTATGTGCCTCCCAAACGAGGAGCATTCATGCCCACTGCCTGTGTTCCTCCAAGGAAACGACTACCATTTGGGGAATTGTATGTTGCTTTAATGAAATGAAATATAGAACCTCCAATAGCTCCCACTGCAAATGCACGACCGGTATTATCAACTACACCAGAAAGGCTATGTTCCCGAGATACCATCTGGGTTTCCATTAATCAATTTACCGCTTTTCTCTTGCTGCAAAAACATCTCTGAGAGTATCATTATTATGCTCTTGTAAAGCTGAATCAAGAACATCACAGGAAGCTGAATTACTCATAGCTAAGAAATCATCAATAAGCTTAATTACAACCCAGCTCAAGGCTAGTTTCTACAGATTTAAGAGTTTCAAAGTTACGACATTTTCTCAAAGCATACCAAAATTAGTTAAAGAACCAGATGAATTTGAGCTCAGCGTTAGAATCCGAATACCAGAAATACATCACACAAACTAATCTACAAGTAATTGGAGCTTTGATTCGGTTAAGAAACAAACAAAAACCCGAGATTAATCACTAACCAGAAACAAAGCAGATTCGAGTGACCTAATACGAGGTGCTTTTGATCAGCGACTGTGCGACTCCACAGAGATCCAAAAATTAGGTTCTAGGTCAAATCGATCAACCACTAAAACCCCCTTCGTACCTTCGCTCTCCGTCCGTCTTCTTATAAGAGTGTGAGCAAATATATGGAACGCACTTATGACTTCTGATTGTTTAATTTCAAATTCTGAATTGTTTCTTTATTATTTTAGGAAGTTGAGCCTGAAGACATTGTATAGAGTATAAAACCAAAACAAACTCTTAACTATTTGAGAATCCAATATTTAACAGATATACACACCAACAACGAAACGAGTCATAACTTTCTCATTACATAAATGGTTTCGTTTTTGAAGTTTGGACAAAAACAACACTTTTGCTTATTTGCAACACTACTATGTTGCGGTTTATGTAATCTTTAGGTACTTTTGATGTGGAAGTCAGTGGTCCGCTGGGCTCGAATGATATGCTCGCCGCCTCAACTGAGACTCCCCTGATGGCTGCTGAAGATATATCTTCGTTGGATCATTGGGGTCGACATACCTGCACATACACACAGTTTTGAGTAAACATAGAATTTTAGTAGTATCAAAGCCTTTCAGTTTTGTTGAGAAGGACTTACGCATGTCTCATCATTTCATCCACAGGGGTCTGTGCGGCTTGAAGAGGATCAACACGTGGAGCTGCTTCTGCTGCGGCTGCTGCTTGTTGCATTTGTCGATTGTATAGCCTCACTGATGATATAAGATTCAAGAAGAGAGGAACAAACGTCCCGCAACCACCTTCCTTAAACAGGATCTTGAAAGTGTGGGTTGAATATAGCGCTCTATGCTCGTTCTCTGGTACCACCTGGAGGTTTTATAACAAGCCAAACAACAAAGTGTCAGCAATATATACGCAGCCATTTTATGGCATGAAAAATGTAAATTTCTAGTGAAGTTTGTACTTACAGGCTCCACTTGTCCAGAAATGTTGTTGCAGTGGAATATTGGCTGATTGAATTTCTCCGCATGGATGTAAAGCTACAAAGTAGAGTAACATTTAGTAAGCTAATATGTATATCAGCAGGAATCGACCAATTGTATGTAGCATGAAGTTCCTCAACTACATTCAATAGAAGTGTAACTGTGCCCTATATTAATCGAACAAGCGACAAGCATATGATAAATCTATCTTACCAGGGGCATGTCAAAAGCAACAAAGTTCTCCACAGGCTTGCTTGCAACAAAGACCATCCGTATATTAGACAAGTAAATCACTCCCTTGGCTTTAACATGTCCATGTCCTCTGAATCAAACGAAAAAGAATATCAGGGAAGGGTCTATTCAACTATGGGACTTATCTTAATGACAAGAATACTTATTGGTCTATGTGCTATAGATGAACAGAACCCAAAGCAATCAAAATTACTGTTAACGGTAATGCACGTGAAGTAATTATCAACCTAAACCCAAAATTAAGAAACCCAAAGCAGATAAAAAACATGCGAGAATAGAGTAAGGATCACAAACCCAGGGATCTTGTCGACTTCAAACTCAACACCATCTCTGACTAGAACGAACATTTCATTAACAAAAGGAACAGGCATCCCACCGGGTAGCAATTGAGGGTTAAGCGCCATGAAGTGCAGTTCAAATCGATCAAGCCGTGTAAACGAATGCTAAGTTCTTTCCTAGTGTTCTACTTCTCAGAACTCAATTCTTCCTTTGCAGTGTAACCTGAACATTAGACCGCACCAATCATTATTGAAAACGTAAATCCAATCCAAAGAAGTCAATTCATAGGACCCAAGACCCCTTCTCCTGATTAAGAGTATCTATTCAAAATCAAAACTTAGGTTTGATACTTGGTCCATAAGAAGTGACAAACCAGATCAAACAGCATGTACCCAACTAATTACAAAAGAATCGAAATTTGATAGCAATAGATGAGGGAAGCAATCACAGAACGATCCAATTTCAATTTCAGAAAAGCAAAGCCAGCACGAGTCAATTTATTGAAAAAACATCTTTCGCGCTGCCTCTAAAGAAACATTTCCGGGAAAAGCGAAGAGCTTAAGAAAGAACATACCGTGATCAGAAGTTGAGAATTTGGTGAAGACGACGATGACAATTAAAGGGGACGAGATCAGATTAAAGTTTCTCGCGTGTTCCAGATGCAACAAGATCACGCGGTTAACATATGTGTTTATTACTCTTTACAGCTTTTAATAATTAGTCCCTCAACTTATTTCTTCTTCTCATTTTACCTCCATTGAATTGTTTACCCCAATTTCAACAATATTATATGGGCTTTTACTGTTAGAAGCTCAGGACTTCGCGGCCCATATTGTATTATTTTTTTTTTTTTTCCAATAATACGCATGTGTTTGTTGTATCCGAATTGTGATACAACAGGAACGTGTGTTCGGGTATTTTGTACATGAAGCATTGTAGTCCTGGTCGTTCGGGTTCAGGTAAGATTCATTCGGATTCGGGTATTTTGGAATTTAGGATTTAACACTAAATTAGTATTTCATAGATATCAAGTTCGGGTTCGGTCCGGTTCCATACGGGTTCGGTTCGGTTCTTATGTTTTCTTTGGGAACCGATTTGGTATCCGAAACACATTCGGATATGGTTCGGGTTCCGTTCGGGTTTGGATATTTAGACTAAAATGATCGATAAAAGAGTCTAATAAACACATTCAAACTTTACAGCAAATGATAAGTAATAACTAACCTTGAACCAAATGACAATTAAATTTATAAAAAATGACAATTACATTTCAATATGCAAACACCAAACTTAAATAATCAAACTTAAATAAGCAAATGATAAGCAAATTACACCATACTTAGATCAAATGACAAATAAGTACCAAAATGGTAAGTAATAAAACTTGAGTCAAATGATAAGTAAACTTAAACTTGAAATCAAACTTGAACCAAATATTCAAACTCAAACAAGTGAACAACAAACTAAATTATCCAAAATAGTAGGAGTGAAGGGAAGGGGTTCGGGTACCCAACGGATCTCGGATAATACCCGATCCGATCCGAAACTCAATTAGTATACCGTCCAAGTCCCATATGGATAATAAGCCAAGATCCATATCCGATCCGAACCCGATTTTTCGGGTCGGATCCGGATAATATGCCGAGGCCTAAAGCACTGGCACAGCGGAGCAGAATAAATAAAGGCCGCTACTCCAACACCAATGTTTGCGAAAAACATCCTGTAATAGGAGAAAGCTTTGAATGGTTCTGCTACCAAGATGCAACAATAGACTGCTCCAAGAGACAAAACCGCCATTGCACCAAGCACCCACCGAGAGTTTTCCATTACGTTTCTGGATTTTCTTAGACATTTTTCTAAATTCTCCATTTTTTTGTGGATTTTTTTGAAAAAAACGAAGAAGAAAGAAGAGGTTTAGAAAGCTACTGAGGTTGCAAGAGATAGAGAACAAATTACAAATCCTATATATTATTTGAGAAGTAAATTTCTATGAAAATGATGATTTTATGATTACTCAATGATGACTCTGCCTAAGAAAATGACATGTCTATTTCATTGTTTATTATTAGTTTCTTCACAATTAACATAACCTTAATTTCTTTATAAAATTAACAATATCAGTCCGAAAATTTATTAAAGTAGTTCATAGTTTTATATGTATTTGGTTCATACAAAAAAAATGCACAAATTATCTTAATTCATTTAGAAAATTTACGATATCGTTCTGAAAACTTGTAAACACTCTTCATGAACAAAAAGACAAATCTTATTTGGAAAATGTAAAATTCAAAATAGTTCATGTTTTATATGTGTTTGGTTCATGCAAAAAATAAAGTGTTTCATTACCAAAAAAATAAAATGGATATGTTTTTCCATCATATCATTTTTGCAAAAATATCATAATTTCCTAAAATAATAATTTTACAAAAATATGTATATGTGGTTTCATATATAGTACACTCTTTTAAAAATTATATTATGTTGTATGTTATTCTTATAATACGAGTATGTTATCCTAAATATTTTCAAAATATTTACATATATAATACACGAAATTTTTTTTTTTTTTTTCGTCAACAATACACGAATTTTTAAAATATATTTGTGAACAAAATCATATTATCCTATCAATCTTATAACATGTTATTTCCTTAAAATCATCTAAATAATGTTTCCAATATACCATCCACATACATTACATAATTACCAATACTATAAAAAAAAAAAAAACAAATCATGCCTATCTTTACTCTAACATTCCCAAAAGATATATCATAAGAAATTCGTAGATATTATCTTATTCAATGCCGAAATTATATAAAAAAATAGTTTTTTACCATAGTCTTATAAATAGACTTACATTATTTTTTACGAACCAAAACGATATTTCATAAACAAAGTTTTTCTCTAATGGGTGAAAATTACTTACTATTATTAATGTTTTTAACAATCTTAAAACCCCACGTTGTGGTATATTGGGATTGAATTTTACCGAGAAGAATTGAACATTAAAATAATACAATTACGTTTCATTTACTATATATCCAAATTTATCAACATTCAAATTAACAAATGAATAAACAAAATAATAACTTTATTTATTCGCGTATCACGCAAACAGTCATCTAGTTTTATATATATATAGGGCTAGCTCAAAATTATAACCCAGAATATTTAAATCTTTTACAACTACTACGCAAATTAATTAAAGCCTATCCAACAACAATACAAATTACTATATACATTTCTTAAACTAACAGCCTATATATGTGGCACTGGCAAGTAAGTTGGACGACCTTTCTTGTGGGTTAAACTTATTTTCTTAAGTGACTTAATTTGATCTCTTCTCTTCTTCAATTTATTTACTCTGAATAGTGCAATTCCACTATTTTTTATTGTCATTAAATGATTTACACTAAAAAAATGATTTACACTAAAAATAATTTTTATCCAAAAAAAATATAAAAGTAAATGGTGGTGGTTAGTATTTAATGAGTATGAGAAAACAATAAACCATTTTAGAGTTAAGTACGTGGCCCACACGGCTTAACAGATTCCATTTTTTTTTTGTTAACAGAGCCATTTAATAGTTTTGTCTTAATTTCATCTCTTCTCTTCTTCGGTTTACTGTAATATAGTGCAATTCCATAATTTTTTTAACTATTTTTTACGGCAATGTAAGATAGATATTTCTCACTACACATACTTATTAGTTACCCGACTTCCCTGAAATGGATTAAATTGGGTTATAGCATATATCTTTATAATAAAAAAAGATATTTAATCAACTAGTTCTGATAAGCTGTCACATCTCACATACATTTGTAAATTTTACTTATTAATCCTATTTTTTTAAGAAAATATAAATTCGCCATTGATCAAAATATTATGTTGATACATTAGATTTTAGTATAAAATGAACAAAAATATAAATTAAAATATTATATCTATAATTATAATAATGATATAAAGATAAAGCAAACACGATCGGAGATCATGTTCAATGGTCAACGAATCCTGATCCGTTTGAGATTTAAACTTTTGTTTCCACCTACCAACGCTTACCGTGTGCATTTAACTTCCGTTAAAATCCCATTTGCTTTCTTGACTCTGCAGGTTCCAGTATCTTACCATGTACCTACTAGTAAACTTGTTGGAAATACCCTTTTTAAGTTACTCTTTTCAAATTTTACCAATGATTTAAAGTTCGTTTAGGGTTTAGAGTTGAAATTTTATAGGATTAAGATTTAGTGTTTAATAAATATTTGGGTAAATGATTCGTAAAATTAAATTTATTTATTCATTATGCAAGAAGCCAATACAAAAGACAGAGTTGTCAAACATTATAATGTAAAAGACTGAAAACTTTGACCAAAAAAAATAAGACTGAAAACAACCAAACAACACCACTTATACAAGCCTCAAGAACTATTAAGGCTGTGAATACAAGAATCTCCAAGTCTTTTTTTAACGGTAGTTTCTGTAGACAGGACTGTACATGCAGCTTTCTGCAAACTTCACCAGATCCTTTGCTCGTGGAAGGTTCGACGCCAATCCTATATAACCCACAAAATACACCATCAGCAAAATTACCTTTTAAGTAAGAAACTTCGGTTATCGGAGAGCCAAAATGAATTCAACTAACCGAGGTCATAGGTTTTTGCAGCAACACTGGCTGCAATGTTAGCAGAGATTTTCCTGATGTTTGAGAATGGCGGGTAGATAAGTCCGTTGGCGAAATGCTCTTCTGTGACTTGATCAGCCAATGCTTCAGCTGTTGAATAGAAGAGAAGAGACCAGTAAGAGATAGTTTCCGATAGTATGGTTTCTGATGTAATCTTGCAGCAATTTTATGTTAAGGGAGTGATTTTTTTTACTTACAAGCTGCTAGGAGCATGTCATCACGGACACGAATTGCACCGGACATGATCAAACCAAGACCAAGACCTGGGAATATGTAACAGTTGTTTGCCTGAGGTGAAAGAAGGTTAGGAAGATATGATGTCAGCATTTAGATTGTCACATATTTACAAAGTTGAAAGAACGAGAGAGAAGAGGTTGTGGAAAAAACACAAACCTGGCCAGGTAAGAAAGTTTTGCCATCGTACTCAACAGGATCGAACGGGCTTCCACTACCAAAGATGGCACGACCCTAGTTGAAGCACAAACTATGATCAGACCCCAGAGCCGCATCAAAAGCAAGTTTTACTTTATTGTAATCAGACATACCTTGGTCCATGTGTAAGCCTGTTCTGCGGTACACTCAGCTTGAGAAGTGGGGTTTGAGAGAGCAAGAATCAATGGTTTCTATAAGCCAAATCAAAAGACCCGCATTAGAGCAACAGTTAATCACAATATATTTTGTTCTTGATAAAACAGAATAAAAACAAACCTCGTTGAAGGTAGCCATGGCTTCAACAACTTCCTTTGTGAATGTCTGACCCACACCAGAGGTTCCAATGAGAACAGTTGGCTTGAGTGTCTGTTTCAAAAAGTTTCAAAAAAGCGTTAACACAAGAATAAAACATCTTACACCAAGATTGTCTATTCACCAATCAAGCAATTTAACGATGAGTTCATCTCATACATTAACAGCACCGATGAGGTCCTTGACAGGTGCGTGCTCATGCGCCCATGGCTGTTTGAAATGCTGAAGTGATTCTTTGCGAGAGCTAACAATCAGCCCCTTGGAGTCCACAAGCCAAATCTTCTTCCGGGTCTCCTCAATGGGAGCTCCAGTCTACAAAACAACCGGGGTTTGATCAATCACAAATTATTAGCCGGAAAAACAGAGCAAATGTAAAAAAAACAAAAGCTAGATTACCAACCTCTTTTGAAATCTTAAGAGCAATTAGCTCAGCGATACCAGTTCCAGCCTTCAAGAACAAGCGACATAAAGGGTAAGCAACACCAAAACACATATGCAAGACAAATGACAAAAAAGTAGGCTATAATGCTTTCTGATCTCACCTCTCCGGCACCCAAGAACAAGAATGTATGATCAGATAGGCTTTTACCAAGCAACTTCTGAGCGGCAATAAGTCCAGCCAGCACCACGGATGCAGTACCCTGCAATTACACAAGACAAAATAAGTTCCTGAACTGTTTAGATCTCTAAAACTTCGTCCAATAGGTAGGAAAAAGATCAATGTTGAAGGAAAAATCTTACTTGGATATCGTCATTGAAGACAAGATGAGTGTCCATGTACTTAGACAAAAGGTCAAACGCATTGTGGTTTGCAAAATCTTCAAACTGAAAAAAAAAAAATTATGTATGATATCATATTGGGACATCTTAAAACAAAATTAGAAAAAAATTCTAACAATGATCAGCACAACTGATCCTACGGCTCACCTGCACCAACACTTTCTCTCCATAGTTCTGTTTCACAGCGCACATGAACTCGTGCAGAAACTCAGCATATTCCTGAATCACAAAAACAAACATATTTCTCAGCACAAATCATTGTATTAGTCATAAGAAAAGGAAGCAAAAATAGGATAGAAATTAGTAAACCTGTCCAGTTGCCCTTCGCTGTTTAAGGCCAATGTAGAACTCATCATTCAGCAATTTTTCATTGTTTGTCCCCACATCAATGGTGATTGGAAGGCACTGCATTTGAACCACATGGCACATTTAGGATTCATGAATAATCAACCATGTAGAACCTATAATTAGGCACAGAATAAGGTAGATTTTGTTCTGAAGCTTACGGCTGATGGACGGATTCCTCCCAAAGCTGTGTAGAGAGAAAGTTTCCCCACTGGAATTCCCATTCCCTGGAAAATTTCACAATGATAAATACAGATTTTTACATAGATGAGAGACTAACTCAGGGACCCATATATTACCTGGCAACCAAGATCTCCCAAACCGAGAATCCGCTCACCATCAGTAACAACAATAACTTGAATCCCTCTCTGAGGCCAGTTCTTCAACACTTCAAGAATCTTGCCCCTAAAGAACACACACGCACTTTAGCATCCCAAAGAAACAAAATGGAATAGACTTGGTATAAAGAGAGAGATTAAGACATACTTCTCTTTCAAGCTGATGTAAAGACCCTGTGGCTTCCTGAAAATGCTACCATACTTCTGGCAAGCCTCACCAACAGTTGGTGTGTACACAACCGGAAGCAACTCCTCAACGTTGTCGATCAAAAGCTTATAGAACAACCTCTCGTTCCTTTCCTGAAAGATTCACATACATCATGAGCTACCAATTGAGAGAAGAAGTAACTAAACAGTAAACATGAATTCAAAGAACAATCAGTCACCTGAAGATCCATCAAAGCCGTGTAACGCTGTAGAGGAACAGTGTACTGACGAAGATTGTGCATCAGCTTCCTCTCCTAATCAACCACAAATCACAAAATTAACACAATCACAACTAAACAAAAAGTGGGTTTCTCTTACATCAAAAACTCAAAATCACCTGAACTTCTTGACTGATAACCACAGGAGGAAGAAGACCAGTTAAGTAATGAGCATCTCTCTCTTTATCAGTAAATGCTAGTCCCTTGTTGTATCTCGGATCACGCATCAACGTGGACCCACTGAAACATCACAAAAGGGTTTCATTAAAACTCACTTAATTACTTCCACAACAAGAAAAAAACTAAGTTCCTTAAATTTCATNTATTTTTTTTTTTTTTTTTTTTTTTTTTGGTCAAACATGGTTAGTAACTTAAAAAATCGAAACTTTATAAGAAACTGAAGAAACCCAGAACCAATCGATGGTCATAGATCAAAGTGAACCAAAAAAAGGAGAGAGCTTTAGGGTTATTGACTGACCTAGCGACGGAGGTAACCCAAGGAGTAACGAGCTGATCCAAAGTAGCTAGATCCTCACCGTACACGTCGGAAATTCCACCTCCGACGCCGGATCTGTTATCGGCGACATCCTCACAGGGTAATTCAGCTGGAGTACTTCCCATATCTCTCTATTGAGCTAAACACAAGAAATCAAGAAACAGAGGAACGATCAAAGAAGCAAGCTTTACGAATGAATGATTGAGATTCGGAAGATATTTTGGTGATGGATGTGAGATTCAGAAGAAGAGGAAAGTGGGATTATATAGGAAGTGGAAACTGGAAAATGACAGAGTTTGAAAATCGGAATTGAAAATTTTTTGTCAATCGTCAAAAATGAGAAGAACGTGGACGGAGTCAGCATTCGTTGGTGTGTGTAGGTCCTCTCATCATCCATTACCTAATTTTTTAACCTTTTTATTTGTACTATTTTGTTTTCTCGTTTTTCTTCGTTTCTTATTTTATTTTGACAACTTTCCCTTTTGCATAATTTGTGTTTCCTTACCCCCATTTTATAATTAAAAAAATGTTTATATGAAACTAATCAAAAAAATTCAACAGTGCAATATTTTCTAAAAAATCCACTTCTACATAATTGAGGGGCTAATATAGGAAAGGAACAAGATATATAGATGAGATATATCCAAATAATTGTTTAAAAATTTCGTTAAAATATGGTGAATTCATTTGTCATTAAAAATATAAGTAAACTCTTAATACCATCGTAGATTCCTAATTAAGTTTTAAATGATATAGGTCAATGGTATAATTACTTTCCAACTATTCGACCAAATTGAACATTCGTTGCGTTTGAATTTGAAGCATGACATCATTTCAACTGGTCAAATGAAATCTGTTAGATAATTCCACAAAATCGATCTCTAGTCCAGATCTACATGCGATTTCTCCTCAAGTGTGAAACCACTAGTCCACCACCACTTGGTTTGGAGTTCGGAGATGTTATTCACAATATAAAGTGTTTAACATAACTTCTTTCAATCTATTGTATGCAACACTATGTGATTAAATGTTGTAAGTTGTAGATTTTTTCTACAGTAAATACTAAATATGCAGACTTGTAAAAATAAGTTAGTAGTAAATTAGGAGTATCCATTAGATAAATATGCATTATGTTTGCAAGTAGACTACTAAATGGTGGTCCTTGATAGGGATCCAGTTTCTAATGGAAATAAATAAGAGTGAATATGGCACTTTTATAATCTCGGTGGGAATAATGAACTCTGAGAACTATTAAATACTAGTGGATATTCTTTTCCCCCTTAAATTAAGTTATAATATGTGAAAAAGTATAATAATAAATGCATACAATAACGATGTTAAAAACAAATGTAATAATTGTAAACAGTGACAAATCAATAGTTCAATATGAGGCTGCGGAGATATGTTGGAGGATCAAATTTGGCAGCCATATTGGACCCCAGATCGAATGATGTATTTTCATCAAGATCTTTTTCACATTTTATATTATTTTATACAAAGGTTAAAGTTACCTAATAATAAATTAACAATTACAACCCACCTCGAATAGGTACTAATCATTATTAGTTCATGTAAACGAATGTTTTAGTCTAATAATTTAATTTAACGATTACGGATAAGGATTGCAACTAGTGCGTGAATTAATTATTCACAACTCATTATCATAACGACGTATGATTTTGTAAAGAACAAAAATTGTAGTTTAGTGTAACATGTCTTTTATACTAACATGTTCAAGATCTTTGACCCTTAATCCTCTTAGATTTAGAACAAACAGGTCGATGATATTTTTTTAATATGAATTTTTCGTTCTAAACCAAAAAATGATGAATCCAAATGACAAAGCACAAAAATAGCGAGCTTTTACATTAGATTATTTTTGAACAACCCATTGACATATATATTTAGAAAGCATTGCATTGTCTCCTCTTGACTTTTCATTTGACCAACATTTGTTTTTGTAACCGGTGCTTCGTATATTATTGTGTTCATACAAAAAGTAAACAAATATGGACCAAGACGCGTTTTTGGAGTCGATAAAAGCTAATTTTCTAGAACATATAGAAGGAATCCAAATGTTCTTTTTTATCTTTTCACCAACTCCTATATATTTTTAAAAGTTTACATTTTATAATTTCAGTTTTCTAGTCTTTAGTTATAACGCTTCGGTTATGTATTATATATACAGTAATACACATTTGAACCTCTTTTTTTTTTTTTGTATAGAAAGTAATCAAATTATAACAAAGATTAGAGTCAAAATTATAAAAGGTGCAACTGCAAAAAGTATCATTCACTATGTAAAAATGACTACGCTATCATGATGTTTTTCTTCCGGATTAGTAAGAATTAAAAGTCATATAGATACAGTACTTTATTATTATTATTATTAAATGCATAAGTAATTTTTTCTACGACTACGACTACGACATGCAACATGCATTGTTCAACAATTACATGTTTATACAGTAATTCAAACACAAATCCAGTTAGACAAATGAAAGTTATGAAACAACTAAAAAATCAAACTATTCACGACAAAGAAAAAAGAAAGTCAAGCAATTCGTAAATTTGATAAAAGTCCACTTTTTTGTTCTTGAATTTTTTTCAAGCAATAATCTCTAAAACGTAAACATAATCATTATTTAATAGAAGAAACAAATTATAAAGCATATGTAGACACAAAATATTCAACTATCTTACAGAAGAAAATTTGTTTTAAAAATTATAAATTTTAAACGCCACATTCAAGATATAGTCATGGGATTCACATTAAGAACCAAAAAATAAAACAGAACATTTTAGGCAAGATTTGGTTAAATATAAATAATAATTTTATAATTCTGTTTTAGGTAAGATTAAGTTAGTTATTCAATTCAAAATTTTGTCATTATTAGAGGTTTAAACATTTACAGTTGAACCTCTATAAATTAATAATCACTATAAATTTAATAAAATTTTCCGGTCCCAAGTCGGGCCAGTGTAAAAAATGACAATATTTGATAAAATAATAAATTAATAATTTTTTTGAAACTTTAGTGTAAAATATAGTCCCAATAATAGTATACATTAATAATCAGAAATCTTAGGCATATATATATATGTATATTGTATGTGTATTTAAAAAATTATATTAAAATACGATTCATGTGATGTAAATTTTTTTTTTACTAAGTTTACTTTGTTGAAACGAGTCACTAAATTTTCTACTATGTCATCTCTATTTGTTTCTAAATATTGAGAAGAGTTCTTACGAGAACCATTTTATTATATATAACTACTTCGAATATTATAAATTCATCTTTGTCACCATCAATATTAAGTTAACGTAAATCTTTTAATCTTGAATTTTTTAGCATGTCTAATATTTGTTTGGAACTTTGAGTTATTAACATCTATTCTATTATAATAACTAAAATTGTTGACATGATATTTTTGATATCAAGAACAATATGAATGTATAAATATAAAAGTATAAAAAGTTTAAAATACATTATAACTTTTGAAGAATTTATGTGAAATTTAAGGTAAAGTACATATTTACAATAAAATTTATAAAATATAATAAACTAATAAATCTCTCTATAAATTAATATATTATTAATTTATCGATAAATTAATAATTATTAATTTATAGATAAATTAATATCTCCATAAATTAATAATTTTTCCAAATCCCAACATTATTAATTTATAGAGGTTTTACTATAGTTGCTCGTGACCAAAAAAAAAAAAAAAAGACATTTAGTTGCTAGAATCAACTTAGAATCCGAGATTTTGTGATATAAAGATTTTACGAATTATTTTGTCATTAATTTCTTCTCAATCAGGAATGTAAATTTCAAACATATCAATTCCGTAGATTTCTATCAACCTGATTTTTTCTTTAAAGGAAATGTTCTTCAATCTTCACTGTATTGTACAAAAAACATTAAGCTTTATCTGCTTACAACACTTTGTGAGACGTGCTCTCACAACAGAAATACTAGTATTAAACTTTATATAAAAACTTGGGCCAAAAATCACTTCAAAATAAGCCCATTGAACAAATTATCAACAAGAAGAAACTCTGTTACCCAAAGGTACATAGAATTCACTACCCAATAAGGCAATAATCAAACAAATCATAAATTAAACACATAATATATGTATTACCTACACTTGGTTTCTGATTTTACAATCACACCATTTGTATCACAACTACCTAGAAAGACCTCTCTGATGTCTCATTTGATCTTTTACCAGAGGCCAGCTGCTGATCCGCTAACATCATCGAGTCGCTTCATCATCCAATCAATGATGTCACGACCAACATCTTCGCGCTCGGGTTCAAAGAGAAGGTCGTGTAAGAAACCTTGGTAGAGTTTGATGTCTTTGAACACTGATGGTGCCTGGTTATACAAGTCTTGTGAAGCTAGTGGATCAGTGACTTTGTCCTCTGTACCATGGAGGACAAAGAAAGGCACTGTAATAGATTTGAAGTTCCGAGTCAAGTAGGCTGTTATGCGGAGAATCTCATGCCCTGTTCTGACCCTTATTGGACCGGTGTAGACTAACGGGTCAGAGTACTTGGCTAAGAGAGCTTCAGGGTCTCTTGATACTGGAATGCCTCTCTTGTTTGCTCCCTTGAATTGAAACCTTGGGGCAAGCAACGAGAAGATTGGCGCTATCGCCTACAAATAAACATAAAACTTAATGAGCCACCTACAAAATTCTCCAACTGAGAATGCAAACGCATCTAACTTACCCCGACAATAGGATGAGCGGGTTTTACACGAAGTGCAGGCGATGTTAGGACAATACCAGCAACCATATCTTCAACGGAGGGAGAAGAAGCCGCCTATAAGACAAGTTATACCATCAATAAGGCTCTACTGTTAACAATAAAATCGTAAGAGGATTACAAAGGTATGCATTTAGGTACCTTCAAGACTACAGCTCCACCAGTAGAGTGACCGAAGAGGAAACACGGGACGCCTGGATTCTCAGACCTAATCTTTTCCAAGAAAGCTTTCTATGGAATACAAACCAGTAGAACAAATCACCACTATATCAACGAATTCAAAATGGAACATTTCTCTAGTTTCACTCTCTAAAAAGCAAAGACAAACTGATGTTTGTAAGGATTGCGAACTTACTGTGTCGGAAACAACGTAATCAAGAGAAGGGACATAGCCATGTAAACCATCACTCCCACCATGACCTAATTATGGACCAAACATATGGCGACCTGTTCAGACTCATAGTTTCAGAACAAAGATAAAAACGAAAGTAACAAGTCAAGCCTCGTGCTCATACCAATCCAATCCATAGCGTATACACCTAAGTTACTTGCGTTTAGCTGCTTAGCAAATTGAGAATATCTTCCACTGTAAACAAAACAAATTCACAAAATTGAGAAACTCATCGAATCATAAACGAACAATAACAGCAATTATACTGTAGAAATTGGAAAAATTCTCACCTGTGTTCATTCAATCCATGGATTATAATCAAAATCCCCCTGAAATCACAAAATTTCATATAAAAAATCAAGTCAAAATCGAAATCAAGCGACGCACGCGAGACTCGGAATCTTACCTAAGTTCCCCGGAAAGAGGCAACCACGACCTAGAGAACAAAGCGTTACCGCGACGTCCATAGAACAACGAACTACTCCACCGACAAGCGATTTCACCTTCGTCTCCGGCGACCATATCAACCAATTCCGCCAAAGACCGACGCCTAGCCGTATCTTCCTCCTCCAATTTCCACGCCATCTTCCGCCTCCATCGCCTCGAAGGAACAGGATCAACCTCCTCCGGCGACACAGCACGACGGCGACGAGGATGGAGAAGGAGGAGGAGAGAAAGGAACAAAGAGACGACGAAGATAAGACACTTCCGAAGCGTTTTCAAAATCGGAATAATCCGATTACTCGCACCTGATGTTAACTGCTCCATTTCCGCCGACGTTGACGCCATCGCCGGAATCACCAAATCGGAGAAGACGAGGAAAGCGTGTAGAGAAGTGAAAATGTCAGAAGAGTAAAATGGTGGGACTCAATTTATAAGGCTTGAATACTTCAATGACTCTATAAGACGACAAAATAAATAAATAAAAGGTCCATTTTAATCTAATGCAGCGAAGGATCGGGTAGGGAAGCTACGTGGCTGTATTTTATTGGTTGTTTAGCTAACGAGATTTAAAGTCAGAGTTTTGGACGGTGCAGATTCGATGTTTCTACGGGAATTCGGTGAATAACCGTTGATGAGTTGGATTGAGAAGGAAAGTGGTCCGTTACGATATTAAATGATTTATTTATTTACTTAAAGAGACTCGGCTCATAAACCGCGTCTTGTTTAATAATTTCTCTAGTGATAAAACCATATTTTAAAAAATTAAAATGAAATTTGTACGATATTATAAAGTGTGTAAGCAAGACGAGAGGCAACACATAAGTCAAACATTAATTAATGGGTTAATTGGGATTTTGGAAGGATTGAAATATGTTGCTTAGACTTAGCCACTAGGAATTATCTTGACCAAGTGGTTTCTTGTTGATCTAATTCATAGTCACACGTCTTTTAGAAGATAACGAGAGTTGCTTTTTTTCTTTTTAAATCTTGACCGAGTTGTTGCTGTCATTATATTAATAATTTATGAATGTTTAAGAAAAATAAATGGTTGGAAAGATTTGAATCACATGATATTTGGAAAATGAAATCACAGTGGAATCAATATGGATGGGATGTTGATTAATGAAATATGGAAAAGGATTGAATAAATCTTTTTCATTAGTTATTTTCCAAAGTTGTTAATATTTTGATTTCTTTCTTTTTTTAGTGGATATAGACATAAATGATGAAATTTTAACGAAATATTTATGATCTATCGTTTTTTTTGGTCCAAATCATGGGTCACACTGTAATTTGGTAATAGAAAAGTGTAAACAATTATAATTATGAACAGTTTGGTCACTAAGGTTCGATTGGCAAAGCATTTAGGTGAGCTTAAAGCCTTTTGGATATCCAATCACATTTAATACCTAAAGCATTTAAGAGAGCATTAGCTTATTATAAATGTTCAATTCCATAATGCTCCTAATTGAAGATGTTAGAATAGCATTTAACATTAAAAAAAAATAATTACAATAATATTTTTATAGAGATATTTTATTTCCTAAAACGAATAAATTCACTTCCATAAAAGTTTTCATTTCATTAAATGTTATATATTTTAATAATTTTTTGTGTATCTGCTCATAGTCGTGTCAATCAAACAATTTATATATAACTAATCACAACATACAACTTCTGCAGCATATAGCTTCTGCTACTTAATGCTACCGCTCTGCTATCAGTTTTGCCAATCAAACCCTAGACAAATATGCTAGTAATATGGTAGTCCATATATTGATCTATTGTGGTTTCTATGGATATAATCTTAAATTTAATTAAATAAAACGTTTAATGTGGGATCGACACGTGGCACAATTATAATTCACGAGATCGTGCCACGTGTCATTTTTTCAACAGAATTTTAACAAGTGTATTTTACTATTTCCAGAATCTTTTAAGAAATTCTTTTTAATAAAAGGCAACCAGAAAAGAAAAGATAATTTAAGGTCAACATAAATAATAATTCAAAAAAAATTGTCATTCTTTATTAATATGAAAAAATTGAAATTTACTGTTTTTAGTATTATGGTCATAATTTTTGTGAGTTTAAAAATTTTAATCATAAAGTTTAGAATCTTATCTAGTTATTTTACATAATTATATACGAGTTGTAAATTTCAAATCTAATTTATTGACATCAATAAAATTTAATAAATATATTATTTGTTATATAATATGTTTTGAATAAGATTTGTTATTCTTATAAGTTTTAAATATTTCTATGGGTTGTACTTTAGAATCCAATTATATGAGTGTCAATTTCGAAATCTAATATATTTACATCAATTCATTATGTGTTTTTAATTATTCACCCGCATCTTAATGCGGATCCTAGTAGAAAAAATGCTAATTTTATTTATATTGTTACAATTTTCTCGGATATCTCGAAAGTGATAGTTCGGTTTTTCTATACCAAAAATGTAATGTTAAATTTGTGGGGTTTTGTCCTTATTTAAAGTTAATTGAAGTCCACACATATTTTTGTATAATGGGTTGCAGCAAGTACAATAAAATAACAGAGAAGAGACGTTGGACGGTTGGAGTAGTACCAACAAGCCTTCACCATTAATAGTCATGAAAATGAAAGACCAGATAGTGAGATTTCATTACTATCAATATTCAAGAATTCTTCGTCCAAATTGGCCCCATGATTTTTTTTTATAGAATCTCTCACTTTCTCTCTAGTATAACACCAAAATACAATCTATCATTTTCTGTGACAAATCTCTCCAAAAAAGCTGATTATAAGAAAATAACAAAAAAACGAATGTGAGAGACGAACATGTTTACCACTAATAGTCTAATGGTGCCTTTGTTGTGTCCACAGTGCTCTTGCACAAGAAGAAGCCAGGAAGTCATATACATGTTGTATAGAAAAGTTTTTCTCCAGCTATGATCCGTTGATGTAGTCAAGCAGAAGCCGATCCAGCTCGAAATGATGACACAGAAGTGCCTGCAACATCAACAATTAATGTAAATTCTTTTAGAGGCTTACATTAAAGCCTTGCGAGAAGCATTGAAATTATGTGTTCGTCTATAGACCAGGTATATAATGAAGCATGTAACCTTGGTTATGGGTAAAGATGGTGCAGCGTCAACATAAAAGTCTGGGAACCGAGAAACTTCGACACCCTTTTCGAACAGTATGTATGTGGGAAGTTGGGACATTCCACCTATAAATATGTTACAAAAACAGATCAGTTGCTTGCACAAGAGAGACTAAATAAGTTTTTGAGTTTATGCAAATAAATGAGTTCGTGAAGGACTAATACCGGCGAGAGATATTCCAAACTTTGCTGCAGTATTAGGGAAAAGTCCAAGATCTACGGTTCCAAAAGACAGAAGATTATTCGAGTACCTGAAGAGAATGGAAGATAAGTGAGCATGTCTCTTAAGACGAACAGTGAAATGGGGAGTTGTTTTCTTACACAAAGCTTACGTGATGGAGAGCTCGGGAAAGCAGCGGCTTGAACGAACACACTTAGCTGAACTACATGCATAGAATTCTACCTGCAAGAAACCGAACCTTCCTTTTATTTTTCTCTGAATCACAGAAAAGACTAAACAACGAAGGATGAATCCAAACAACAAAGAACCAAGAAGTAACACTAGGTTCTGTTACAGAGAAATCAGAAACTCTCCTGAACCCTTTCAAGTACCAAAACCAGTTCCCAATTACTAGAACCACCTTCAACAAATGAAGTAATGATCATATCTATACTCATTGAATTACTGATGACTTGACAAGATTGATGAACTTCTATATATCTAAAGGCACACACCATCATATAAATAGCTAAGACAAAATCCTTTTGAGCCAAATTCTCTGTAATGTTTTGTACTTTTACTAACTGATATGTCGTAGATCAGTTTTGTTCATTGATTAACAACTCACAACCTCACTAACTAGAGAAAATTATGAATCTTGTAGAAAAAAAAAGCCAATTGCCACATACCAACCAGTATTTAGTTGTGTTCCCATCTGAGAGCACTTCCTCCAACTGCATAGGTGTTAGCTTCTTCGCAGTTCCTGCAAAACGTTTAACCATCTTTACAATAATACAACTTCTGATTCCCAAAACTCACAAAAAATCAAGAACTTGAATCTACCCCCATACCTAATTTACTAAATGCTGGCTGTTGAGCTAACAGATATATCACTGCAAAACGAAACACATCAACTCAAACTTAGAAAGACTCAAGACTCTAGATCAACATTCAAATCTGATAGAGCTCAAAAAGCCAACCTGAGAACATGACACTAAACCAGATCGCCATTCGATAATCCATAATCAACGAAACCGCAATGAGAAAGATCTGAGCAACAAAAATATGTATCAGCAGATTCAATTTGTAATCAAAATCTCGAATCCGTGAGAATTTACCTTAGCGTAGAGCAAACTATCAGCAACAAAAGCTTCCCAAGTTTCTTCCCTCACCATCTACACACAATTTTTTTGAACAAATCGATGAAGCCTGAAGTGAATAAGTAAGAGAAGAAAGTTCGATCACAAACCTTGATACCGGAGAACATGAGGAACGCAAGAAAAGCTTGGATTTCTCGGTCGAAGAGTCGATGAGAAGTGTAGTGTGCGACTGAGTTACGAATCGGAAGGTAAGAGAAGAAAGCTAAGAAATGGAGGAAATAGTAAGGATCTGATACGATCTGACTCATTCTTTCGATTACTCCTTCACGCTTCTTCTCCATTTCTCCGACGAATCTTCGTTTTGTCAGAGCTCCCAATTTAGCTGGAGTCCGAAGTAGAGAGGAAAGGATTGGTAGGAAAAACAGCAGAACGTCATGTCGTTTTGCATAGTGACAACGGCACGGCGTTTATTTACTTGGAGAATTTTGGGTCAAACATATTTCAGATATTCAGATTTAGGATAATTCGAGTATATGAAATTAGGTATTGAATTTGATTAGCTTAAAACTCGAACGTGTAATTTTTGTAATATTCGAGCAGAATAAACCGATATTTGAACTTTTAGAAGCAATAACCGTTTACATAAACAAAATTCATCTGAATCCAAACTAAAAACTGTAATTTGGATCAGATTGATTAAGTTCAATTTTGTTATGCCCAGGTCTAATATTCATCCTGCATATGTCATTAACATTTATATGATTACATTTATATGATTAGTGCATTTTATTCACAATATCATTTGTTTGTAGGGCCGGATTTGAGTGTAGGCAGGATAAGCAACCGTTTAGGGCCCCAAGCCATTTTTTATAGGAATTAAATTTAAAAGTTTGATCATGATTCTTTTAGGGTTTTTTTTAAAAAAATCTCTAATCATAGTCTATTCTATTTCGAACAAACTTTATGTAGTTGATACCTTCTTTATATAAACTACTTACTATTACATATGAGTTGAAATTAACATAAAGGAACACACGCTTTGGTTATTCGCTTCGGTTTCCATATATGGTTGGACCGGCCATGTTTGCTTTGTGAACTGAAAGGGCTTTTGTGAGTTTCTGATTGCTCTCTAACAGAATCTAGTGTTACTTCTTGGTTCTTGTTGTCTGGCTTCATCCTTTGTTCTTTATTCTTCTCTGTGATTAAGAGAAAAATGGAGGAAGTTTCGGTTTCTTGGATGTAGAATTCTATGCATGTAGTCCATGCATCATAACACATATCTTAACAATGAATCTGTCAAAACTTACCAAATCTTGCTTGAAAGCAAATACATATAAAAAATTTTGGCATTGACAATTTTCTTGGGCAACATAAGCATTTTCTAATAAGTACATATATGGAATTTTGGCATTGACAATTTTCTTGAGTATTTTTTTCAACACTATTAAATTTTATCAGTCTTACTATTTCAGACACTCTTAAATATCCTACAAAAAAGTTAAAAAAAATAAACTCGATAGGTTAACACACGAAACTTGAGTAGATTTCCGAAATTACCAAATGATATCGATGTCTTACTATTTTTGACATTGTTAGAGATTGTACGAAAACAATAATTTTAAAAGGAAAATTTGGTAGGTTAATATGAAAGTACACACACAAAAGTTGAGTATTTTCCCAAAATTACCAAATTATATAAAATCCTTACTATTTAGGACACCTTAGAGATTATACATTAAATTTGAAATCTTTTTACTTCGGTTGGTTAATACACACGAAAAATAATTATTTTTCAAAATTACCAATTGTTATCATTGCATACCATTTTGGACACAGATCCTAAAAAAAAACTCAAAAACCCTGAAACTAGGTGGAATTACACACACAAAAGTTGAGTACATTTTAGAGATCGTACAAAAAACAATTATATTATTTAACTATTTTAGACACTTTTAGAGATCGTACAAAAAACAGTTATATTATTTAACTAAAGTGTATATATATAGTCAATCATCATTGTTTGAATAAAATCATCTTTACTATTTCTTTCACTCTCCATAATTACCATCCATCATTCAGACATTCACAACTATTATACACCATACACTATAATCATCTATCATCGACCATCAACATTTTTCATTGTTATCCACTATTCTCATCCACCATGAATTAGTTTTCTGAATTGTTAGAAATTAAAGAAAACATATAATTATTTCATAAATCATTATCCTAAAATCAACTCAAATAAATTTCTATATGTTGGTAATTCATATTAATTGATATGTTTGAATTGAAAAAAATACGATATAACATATAAAATATCAAAAATCATTAGCTCGAGAAAGCACACCCCTCAAACGCGCTTTTGATACCAATTGATCATTGACCTTTTTGGCAGATGTGGTTATCTCATCTTCTTTGGTTAGAGAAGACAGTCCTTAAGTATCTTATTCACTACAAAAGTAGTAAAAGTGCAATATTATCTACAACTTCACATCGATGTTTTTCACAATGAAAGGTAAAAGCACACCCATAAATTTGAAAGCATGAGAAGTTTTCACCACCAAATAAGTTCCTTACAATCGTGCTCCTGTGTGTATGGATAAATTAAGAGAAAATAACCTCAATGATGCATATGAACTAAAAATACAATCGTTCAAAGGATTACCTTTGTCTTGCGCTAGCAGTTTAACACGTTATATGTGTTGTATAGAAACGACGTATAAAAGGAAAGACAAATAAGAGACGCACATAAGTACAGTGAGGGAAAATTACCCCTTCAAATAACATGTAGCAGAAGCATCATTGGGGATGTTTCGAAACTGGTCACAAAAGACACAAAAACAGAGACGTAGAAATAAAAAGTAAAACAACACATAAAAGACAAAAAACACACACACTAAAAAAACAGTGTTCTTTAACAACAAAAAAGAGAAAGATGAGGGAAACCATAAACAATAAAAATTAAACATAAACCTAAAGTATGAACAACGTGAACCAAGAGAATACATGAACAAATATGAAATATGAAATTTACGTTCTTTTGGGATAATTTTTTATTTGTGAAAAATATGAAAGGGACGTGATTGGTTATGTATAAAGATTTAATATAGGGTTTTGAAAGTAATTAGGGTTTTTGTACGTTAATGGATCGTAGAGAAATTAAAACGGACTTAAAATAGACTTATGGGCTTTCGATGACATGGATTAACAACCAATCAAATTAAGAGAAATTTTATTTTTTTAATTAGAAAATGGTAGAATTGCTCAGAGGATGTCACGTAGGACAATATGTCTCACAATTGTATGTAAAGATATATATATATATATATATATATATATATATATATAGGTTTATTAAAACAAATAAATTACAATTGTAAAAGAGATCTATACAAATTTGAATTATTTTCCAAAAAAAAATATATATATTTTAATTGTTTGATTTAGTGGTATTAATGGATAATTGAATCTGGCCGTAGTCGAGTGTTGGTGGTACATTAGTCCATTGGGGCTCGCACAATAACACCCGAGATCGAATCTAGGGATGTCAAAATGGATAAAAATGTGATGGATTATCCAATCCAACCTAATCCATCAATCCTATTGGATGAATTTTTTTATCCTAATGGATTGATGGACTAAATGGATAGATTGATAAAATGGATTGGATGTAGATGGATTCAATTTTAAATTTTTAATGGTTTGATGGATTCCAATGGATCATTCATTAATATTTTGTTGGCATAATTACTAAAAATATATTTTTTTGATTATTATGTAAATGACATGTGATAAAAATAAAATAAGTAAAATTATATAACTAATACTAATAACGAGATTTTGCTATTATATAATTATATTAGTATTAGTTATATAATTATAATATTAATGTAATTTTAAGTTAATGGAGCCACAACGGTTTATTTTGGGACGACTTGGATTAGATATGATGATAATCAAATTATTGGAACTGGAGATGAGTTTCATAATTTAACGAAATACTTAAATCGTTGAGCCAAGAGTCGTTTGAGCTCTGGGATGCGTTGAGATCGTAAACTCATCAATTCTTAGTAACTGTCTTGTGCTTATTCGATGTTTCTGGTCGGCCGTGGTTTGTTCTTCATTTCTTTTCTTTTTTTTCCTCTTTGGCAATACTATAAAAAGATTTTTTTTTATTTGTAATGTTTTTTTGTGCGTTCGTGTTTTCGTTTGTGTGTTTAATTTCGTGTTCTATATCATCGAGTTTATATACATCTAAAAGTAAATATTTTATAATACTTGATTATATAAGTTTTGTAAATCTTTACAAACTCAACATTTTTTATCAAATAAATATATTCTTTTTGTAAATATTCCATATATGGGCATTCCAATTTTTTTTTTCATCTGATATAACTAATGTATTTCCTTTGTTATATAAGTTTGTGTAATGTACATATATATATATATTAATTGGTGTTAAAATGTATTTCTATAGTTTTAATGTAAATATATGTTTTAATTTGGATAAAAGTGAATGATATGTATATATTTTGTGGGTTAATGGATTGAACCATTTAACCATTTGATCCATCAAATTAAGTGGATAATGGATCAACTCAATCCATTTGCTAAATGGATTGGACTAATCCATATTCAAAATCTCACTCATCGGTTTTATATTCTTTCAAAATTTTAAGTTTGATAGAGTCTATTTGTTTGGATTCTAAAATCTCTGCAGTTTCCATGAGATTTTGTTTATAATCATTTGTTCATTAAACTCCATTGAGTGATTTCAAATCCATTAAAAGAAGATTTTTAAAATCATTTGATGTTGAATAACAATGGATTTTAAAGTAAGTTTTATAATCTTTTGTTGAATAATAGTGGATTTTAAAGTAAGATTTGGAATCATTGATTTAATAACGATGGATTTTAGTGTATGATTTAGAATCATTGATTGAATAACACTGGATTCTACTTGAGATTTAAATTCTATTAAAATTCATCATTGAATAACACCCCCTAAGTACTCAATCCTAATGGATATGGATTGAAATGGATTAGATTATCCATTTTGACACCCCTAATCGAACCCCCTCTCATGCATAAATAATAATACATATCATTTAGGTTAATGAACTGGCTAGTTGTGGCCTATACATATTAGTTACATGATTGATAAATATATATATATATATAACCACCCATATGGCACAGAATATTAAAACCACCCATATGGCAAAAATTATTGAATTTGAGGTTAAAATAGGTACTGTACATTTAAAACCACCCATATGACAAAGAATATTAAAACCAATCATTTTAGAAATATCATTTTTTATAAACTAAAATTCATCGTTATTCATTCACCCATATGGATTTTATTCTGCCAATTTTTCCAAAATTATATTTGTGGACAAATATCTACTATGATTAAAAGTTTATAAACAAGATAGGAAAGCTGGAATGAAAATAGAACAAGATTTTTTTTTTCTTTTTGTAAACATATAAAATTAACTAATAAAATATAGGTAATAGGTGTAATATAAAAATAAAAATTAGTAAATGTAGATTTAATCTTAAAATATGATTCTACATATGTTAATTAAAATTTCTTAAAAGCCTTTCCGAAAATCTAACACACATATAATCCTTATAAATGTGCTTATTCTCACCCTTGTTATTGATCATATAGTCAGAGACATAGTCAGAGACAAATAACAAAGAGAAAAAACTAATGGCGAAAACAAATTTGCTTCTAGCTGCAGCTTTACTTCTGAGTTTCATGGTCATCACTTCTTTTGCTAGACCAGACCCGATTTATCCACAGGTTTTAAATTTATGATTGAATTATATTTGTGTAGATCTGATTAATCTAAGAATTAGATCAATCATTATATATTAGAAAATCAATTCTTTCTAAATCAATTTAATCCGAAAAATATTTGAGTTAGACAGAGAAGTTATGCTACCCAATTATGTATTTACTTTGTCATTTCTATATATATCAAATACATGTACATCAAAGATTAATAATACACAAATATCTGTAAAACATAAGAATGTGTATGCTAGATGTATAGTCATAAACGTTACTAACTTATTTTTTTTTTTTGTTATTGAAATTCTTATAAAGGCATTAGAGATGAAGAACAATTGTGAAACCAAGGACTGTGTGATAAACGATTCGTTGTTCTATCATGTTGATTACAGTGGCTCCCATGACCATCCACCACACCATTGGGGTAGCCCACCGGCTGTGGATTCCCAGTCAAACCATTAAAATCAGTTTCTTTTTATATAATATAATGTTGTGCTAGCTTGCACGCAGATTATTATATATCATGTATTTCATTATTTTAAGTGGTTATTCATAATCTAAATACATCAAAAGTTTATATTTTATATAATAAAAAACAATACAAAGTTCTTGTTTAAATACTTTCAGTTATAATGGTAATTATAAAAGGAATGTTTTTAATTTAGCTAGTTGTATCTCATATTTTCAGTTTTGAAGTAATACAAATAAATGACTAAATATTAGATGAGTCGTCTACGGTCTGCACCATGCGAACATAAAGAAAACTTATAAAACAATTATATTTTATAGGTTAGTTATGTGTGGTTTGGTTGTTTCTTCTCATAGTATTAGAATTAAATAACAAAATTTAATGAAATAAGTATTTAACTTAAACTTTGTTTCAAAAAATTAAAAATATTATTTGGAAAATAAACTTATAGTAAATTACTTGTGTGAATTTGATCATAAATATTATTCATCCACAATAGTTATCCATCATCCAATATTCACATCCACCATCCATCATTTTCCTACACCATATACCATTATTATTCACCTTTGCTATCCACCATTGTGTATACACCATTCACGGGTGTAATATGTGAGCTAGTTTTCTAAATTGTTAGAAATTAGAGAAAACACAATTTCATATATATATATATATAAGGTTTATTAAAAAAATTACAATTATAAAAGAGATTTATTCGAATTTGAATTTTTAAAATCAATATATTTTAATTGTTTGATTTAATAGTAATTGATAATTGAATTTGACCGTAGTCTAGTGGCAGTGGTACATCGTCAGTCAATTGAGGCTTGCACAATCACATTAGGGATCGAGTTCCCTTTCATGCACTACACAAATCATTTAGCCTAATGAACCGGCTAGTTGTGGCTATACAAGTTACATAATTGACAAAAAAAAATGATAATTGAATTTGAGGTTAAATAGATATTGTACATTTAAAACCATTCATTTGGCAACGCATCTTAAAACCAACCATTTTACAAAATTATTTTTTGAAAAGTGTATATTCTCCCATTTTTTAAAAAATTATATCTATGGACAAACATCTGCTATGATTAAAAAGTGTATAAACAAGATAGGAAAGTTAGAATGAAAATTTTAGTCAGCATATTAAATTTTAATTAACAAGATTTTTTTTTAGTCAGCATATAAAATTAACTAACAATATATAGGTGTTATATCAAGATAAAAAAATTAGTAAATATAGATTTAATTGTTTTGGATGAAAAATTAGGAGAGTAAAAACAAGATTAAAGAGTACATTAATCTTATATTACTAACAAAAAGAACACAGGAAAAAATTAGAATGAATATGACTCTACATATGTTAACTACAATTTCTTAAAAGCCTTTCCGAAAATCTAACACACATATAATCCTTATAAATGTACTTATTCTTTATCTTGTTATTGGTCATATAAACAAAGCCAATTAACAACGAGAATAAATCAATGGCAAAAACAAATTTGCTTCTAGCTGCATCCTTGCTTCTGAGTTTCATTGTCACCACTTCTTTTGCTAGATCAAAGCCGATTTATCCACAGGTTTTAAATTTATGATCGGATTATATTTCTATAGATTTGATAAACCTAGAAATTACATCAAGTCAATCTCAAAAGTATTTAATTTAAATTGAGAAGTTATGTTATCCAATTATGTAATTACTTTGTCGTTTTTCTATATATCAAATATATACTTCAAAGATTAATAATGCACAAATATGTGTAATGGAGTGTGAATGCTAGATGTATAGTCATATTACTAACTTCATTTTTTGTTATTTTATTTTTTTATAAAGGAATTAGAGATGAAGAACAATTGTGAAACCGAAGACTGTATGATAAATGATTTGTTTTTCTATCAAGATGATTATATTGGTGTCAATGACAATCCACCGGGTGCAGATTCCCAACCAAACCATTAATTGAAAATCAGTTTCTTTTTCATAATATAATGTTGTACAAGGTGTCTACTTTGCACACTGCACGAATTATTATATTTCATGTATTTCATTATATTAAGTGGTTATTTATAATGTAAGTATATCCAGAATTTATATTTTATATTATAATAAATAATATAAAGTTCGGTTTTAAGTAAACACCTTCAGTTATAGTGGTAATTACAAAAGGAATGTTTTTAATTTAGCTAGTTGTATGACTTGTATCTCATTTCCAATTTTAGAAGTTATACAAACAAACAACTAAAGATTAGTTGAGTCGTGCGCACCATGCAGACGTAAAAAAACTTATAAAAAAATGATATTTTATAGGTTAGTCATGTTTATTGGGGAATTAGCCAAAAAAAATCAACAAAATAATTATATTTCACTCAATAACTAAATTTTCTTACGTGGCAAGATTCTCATCCCTATCCCTAGATCTAAGTCTTTTTTGTTATTTCTTAATTTTTTTAATTTTTTTGGTTATTCAACACTCCCTCGTTGTTTCTTCTCATAGAGTCATAGTATTAGATATAAATAACAAAACTAATGAAATAAGTATTTAACTTAAACTTTGTTTCAAAGATTAAAAATATTATATGGAATATATAAACTTATACTAATTAATTTAGTACTAAATTGGAGTTGACGATATGGTAAGAGTGAAGATGACGATTAAGGAATAACCAAGAGAAGACACAACAGGAAAGAGCAACATTGGCGAGATCCGGAAACTGATCACTTTCGGTCTTGTTTTCCTGACCACATAACCCACACAAATTATCTAAAAAAGGAAGCAACATATATAAACCCTATCATCACTAACTAAAACATCAAATTCACATTCACAATCTCCACTTGGAAGAAATATTTCTGACCTCACTGATAATAGAGGAAATGATAAGAATTATAGGGACTTCTCTCCGTTTAATCGATCTACGCTTCATCCCCGCTCCTTCCTTTGAGGTAAAGCATACGCGAGAAGATTCCCTTTATCTTCTTCATCACACTATTGTCCTTTACATTTCCGGTTGCAGCTATGGCTGAATCATTCTGCTCCCCACTGGTCTCAACCACCGCTCTTCATGTGTTGGATCCATTTTTGGAATCTTAGTTTTGGGCATCTCATGTGTTGGATCCATTTTAGATATTCAGACTGTAAAGAGAATTGAAAATTTGAATAGCCACTTATATAAAAAGATATCGACAACCAAAACTTTGGCTCAAAATTCAGAACAACAATGGACAAGAGACTATTATTGTTTAATCTTTGATGGTACAAATTCCACTTGGCCAGGAAGGTATAAATTCCAATTGACAATGTTAATTTAATTGGATGTAAACGAAAAGGAGAGAGTTGTTCATCACTCAGAAAAAAAAAAACAGAAACTGATCTGAGTGACTTAATTAGATCAGTGAAGCAAAGATGCGGAGAATCTGATCTCAAACTAATCCATTTTTCTTCGAGTCTGGTCTCTTTATCGAGGCACGCTTAAGCCAAGCTCTGCAAAAATCGTAAGAGATACCATAACCGGATTAGCACATTGGCCATCAAAACATAGTTGATTTCAATCAATACAAGAAGTTCAAAGATGAAAATGTGATGAAAGAGCAGCAGCACCAACATGACATCTTTCTCTTCTTCAAACCGACACAAGGTTCCTAACTAGAACAGTTCATTCAAAAGCTAGAACCTATGGAAAGCTCCCTAAACCGCAATTGTCTTGGTAAAATTGCACAATGTGAAGCAATATCAAACCAATGTGAACCATGATAGTTCTGAACTCAATGTCAATCAAAATGTTCTGAAATCAAGGGAGAATTGCACAGAGATATTCAACTAAAACCTAAAGCAATCTCCAAAAGAAGCGTTCGGTTATCAACTGCTACAGATTCTGGTGGATATTGGGAAAACCAGACAATAATTCGGAGGATCAAAGCTCTAATTTGATGCGGAGAGTAAGCATCATGTTGATATGCAAGATCAAAGAGTAAAAAATGAAGATGCTTACGGATATACTAAAACACAAAACATATCAAACTCCTGGATTCGCACTGCAGAGCATACCCTGAGACAACGACCTCGAATTCACTGAATCGATACCGAGGCACGACGTTAGCCTAGCGGAAGCCACCGCACTATGAAATGGAAGCAACGACTGAAGCGCACCCAGCTGAGCAATTGGCCTGTCAAAGTCAAAACCCATTACAAATTACATCGAAATGAAGAAAACCCATCAATCAGAACTACACGAATTGGAAATTATGACTCAAATTTCAACACGAGGAGATAATCGAATCAGGATAGATAAAAAGGTTGAACCTTGAAAGTGCAGGTGAAGGAGAGACGCCGACAAATGAAGAAGCTGATTTGGGTCTTAGAGAGGGCTTGTTCATTGCCGATCTAAATACGGAAAAAGCTGGTTTTGACAAAGATCGACATCGAGAAGCCATTTTCCCGATAACGAAACGAATCTGAAGCAAGAAGATTTCTTTAGGTCTACGAGTAAGCGAGAAGCGGGGTTTTTACAAGGTTTAGTCAAAACGGCGCCGTTATCAAACAAAAGTCATGAGAAAAAAAATGGCATGCAGTGCAACACGACTTCCACAAGACTGCACGACGTCTAATTTATATACCGGGGTATTTAATTAGTTAATTTCTGACGTGTAATCTGGGTCCATCTATTTATAGTCCAGGGTTTGTACTAACCGTCTGTCGAATTATTGACAAAAAAACATAAATATTCTTGAAACTCAAATCAAGATAATCACCGATTGATTGGTGGATTTTGAAATGACTTAAAATTTTGAGATTGGAGATTAAGTTATTGTGTCATAGATTTTTGATGTTTTAGTAAAATCATATTAATTATATTGGTTGATGGACTGTTAAATTCTTATTAAGATATTATTTAAAAGGTTCTACAAATTGATGGTTATCAGAGAGTTCAAAATACATAAAAATTGTAAATTTACAAATCTCTCAATTTTGAAAACCAACAAACTCTATATAAACCAACAAACTTGATTACTTGCCATCAAAGGAATTTTTTAAGTTTTTTTTTTTTTTTTGGGGTCAAAATTTTTTTTAAGTAAACATTCGAAAGTGTATGGCGAATATAATAAATTTTGGCACTTTGGCCAAACCCGAATAGTGAAAATGAAATAAAACGTTGCCTTCCGTCTAACGCCGTCTTTGTAATCTTCAACACGTCGCCGTTATTCCACACGTGTATCACCATTTCATACAAAGAATCTCCACACAAAAAAATACATTGACATGTATAAAGTAAACTAAACCTTATAAACATAAACACTATCGCATAATTTCTGATTACGGTAACGAAACTATGGAATCTGTCGGATACAACCAAGACCAACGACAATATCTCATAGCTCAACCGGTGGCAGATCGGATCAGTCGAGCTCTCCGTCATCGAATCCGTCTCCTACACCGTCCAAACGCAGCCACTTTCCACGTCCTAGGTGCAACGTGTAATGTCTACACCGTGACGTTGATAGCTACACCGACTTGTACTTGTCCTGACCGTAAGAAACCGTGCAAACACATCTTGTTTGTTTTGATACGAGTTCTTGGTGTTCCTCTTGATGATAAGTGTCTCCGATTACGGAGACTTCGGCCTTGTCTTCTCTACCGCCTTGTCTCCGCCCCGACGCGACCTGACTGTCTCGCTAGCCTTCACCTTCAAGGACGGTTTCTTCAGCTTTTCTCCGCCACGGCCATTTCTCAACCCGGCGACACGTCTTCATCCACCGGTAAAATGGTACTTTCTACAAAAAGAAATTAGTCTTTATGTTTTTTTTTTTTAAATGATCTAATCAAATCCTTTTATTATGATTATAGAGAGTTTTATTTCATCAAATAAATTCAACAAATAAATCATACTTTTCAAAAGGATAATTTTTTAAAAAAATTGCACACATGTTTTAAAAAAAATATTAATATTTAATAATAAATGTATGTATTTTTATTCTATACAATTTTCTATGACCCTAAAAAATAGTAATTTTCGATCAGTGATGTTATATATAGAATTAAATTCTATAACGTTTACCCATTAAGTGATAAAAAATGCATAGAAAAAATCTAAAAAAATTCATCTCGTAGAACAAAAAAACCTATAAACTTTATTTTTTATATTTTGGAACGAAGGGAATACTAGCTAGATATTCTTAGGGTTTGTGCCCGACTAAAATAAATGTGGTTTTCTTTTGAACAATGTTTTTATAAGAAATATTAAGTGAACATATTACTTTACTTTCGGATCAATATAAAAGTATCTTACATTCTCTTGATCGAGCAGGAAATTGAGATGGAAGAAGAACCGGCGACATGTCCAATATGCCTAGACGATATCAACGTTGATAAAAGCATAAAACGTGAAAATGGTGACAACGGGGAGCATGAGAAAGATAGAACGGTGGTTAAATGCAGAGTGTGCAAGAACAAGGTCCATGAAGAATGCATGTTGGCGTGGAGGGCGAGTCGTGGACGCAGGCCAGCGATCTGTGTGGTCTGCCGTGCGCGGTGGCCAAGCAATAGGTCTAGAAAGAGTCCTAATGTCGATAGTAATTACGAGCATAGCCAAGGTAATTGTTATTTGAATCTTGCTCCTTATGTCAATGAGGAGGAGGAGGATGGGGTTGGGACGAGCCACACACGGTCATGTTGACGAAGTTTAAGGATTGATTGGCTGATGTATTCATTGTTAATATACCACTCTCTAAACGAAATACATTTACAAACAACATAAAGTGTAGACCTCATTACATTAATTGATTAGTTTTAAATGTCACGTACGTTGGTTCAGTAATTACTAATTACTCCCTCCGTTCCATAAAGATAATTTTCCGAGGGATTTCACACAGATTAAGAAAACAATTAATATTACACAGTTTTTCGGTATTTCACATTTTTCAATAAATCTAAACCAATAGTGTTGCTTAAAACGTAATTATTACGTCTTGGAATTACCAATTATGCATTGGAACGTGAGAAAATCCATCTTTATGGAACGTAATTTTTTCCTAGAAAAATCATCTTTGTGGAACGGAGGGAGTAGCTGTGATGATAATATGATATGTTTCCATAATTCTCAATTTGTTAAGAATATTCCACATTGGAAAGATGAAACGAACTTGTATAATATATAGAAGACACAAATCTCTCCAATTGATTTTTTAAATTGGATAACCATCAAACTTAAATACAATCACCGAGCTAACATGTAGTCGGATCACCGGATTTTCGGATTTTATAATGTCAAATCCCATGTACTGGTCTCACTTTGATTTATGTTATCAAAAAGAATATTAATGTAACACAAAAGAAAGCAATGATGCGGAGGATATCTTGGGGGAACACAGAAGTCGCTAATGCCGATGCTTGGATCACGTTCCGGAGGAGAGTGCGGGACGCAAACGCTGACACTGTAATGGTAAGTCATGCATCATCAATACAACTGCAAATTTTATAATAAAAGTCATTAATTGTTTCGATCTCAACTAATAACAAAACACTGTACTTTGTTAGTTTGTTTAACTAGGAAAAATGCTCACTATGTTTATAAATATCGTTTAAAGTTGGTTTTCTTACACATATTAAATAAAAAATAAAATTTCTGTTTTACCACACTAATTAAACAATAATATTTGATATATATAATCAATTAGTTTAAAAAGTAGATATAAACTTTATAAAAACTGCAAATTATATCATGAATCTATGTATTTAAAATATAAAACAATACTTTTTAATGAAACAAAAATTTCATTTTACAACAACACTTCATAAAAAAAAAAAGGAGTAATATTATCGCCGTTCTTAGGCAAATGTCGTTCTGCAATAATTATTTTTTTTTACAATAATTATCGATTTACATATTTTATATAAATTTTTTTGGAAAATACATAATTAAACTTTAGTTTCTAGTAAATAGTATTAAGATAAATTTTTTTTTAACAACTAAAAATAAAAGACAATTTTGTTTCACAAAAATATATCATATCTTTGAATATGTCTTTTTAATATTCGAATTTATTACGAAACGGATACTATTCTAATGGAATATTAGAATAATGAAAATAACTTCTAACTTCTAAAGTTAATTTTCATTAATGGTTTGGTTGAAAAAAAAAAACAAAAAAACTACGTGTCATAAATGATCAACCATGGATAATTAAGGGTGTCTTATGAAAATCTGAGAAAAGTTATTATCATACCCTTGCTTGTGTAACTTATCCATCCAATAAAAAAATTGTTCTGAAAAATGAATTTAACAAAGCAAAGACTTTTAATTGAACAACATTAAAAGCCATCTTTTTGCCTTGTCTTGTCTTTTGTGATTGTTAATTATTTGTCGGTCTCTTCTTATGATGATCAATCCAAGAAACTTCATGGAAACACTTGGATCTGATAGCTCCACATCAACTAATGTTTCAAGCTCTTTTCTCATCTTAATGTAAGTGATCAAGCTCTGTTTTATGAAATTTTTTTTAAAAAGAGGCCTTTAGTTCGATAGAATCTAAGCTAGTCTAATTTCAGGCTGTGATGGATCAAACTCGGGTTTTGCGGTTTCTTGGCCATGTAGAAAACTATAGAGTTGTGGTTCTCATGGTCCTTGTCGTTGGCTGCGTTTTAGGCCTTCACTATTTCGAGATCACTCCAATATCTATTGTCTCACCTCAAAACGGCGTCGTATCCGAGTTACAAGAATCCAGTGATATCACTAAAAGTGCTGAAAATAAAACATTTCTTGCATCTCAAGAAGCATCATCCTGGTTTGAACCCCTTAATAGTACTACGGAGGTTTCAAAGAGTTTTGAGCACAAGTTTCTCAATGATACTCCCAAAACAGAAGCTTCTGGACGAAGTAGAGGCAATGAAACCTCAAGTTCTTTGCATTCTCTTCCACCTCTTCCACCCAAGATTAATCCTCAGAGAAAGAAGAAACATGAGAAGAGTACAAAGAAGCCACCTTTAGTTGTCATCTCAATAACCGAGATGAACAGTATGGTTTTGAAACGGCATAGTGATCCAAATAATACACTTGTATGCACATAATTATTTACCATAAGCTTCCAATTTCTTATTAGTTACATATACTTTGAGCCCTTTGCTCTATGTTCATATGTAGGCACCTCGATGGGGATCAAATGTTGAAAAAGAGCTTATAACCGCAAGAAACAAGATCAAGAACGCGGATTTGGTCAAGAAGGATGATACTCTTTACGCGCCTCTCTACCACAACCTATCCATCTTCAAAAGGTTATTACATTTGACCAATCTTAGCACAACAAATATAGTGATTGTAATTTGTAAGGGCCTAATTCTTATGTTTAATTAAGTTAGATTTATATTTATAAGTTACATTAGTGTGTCACAATTCACAAATAGTACAACCAACTGAGTCTTCAGCTAGTGGCTCGGTAACGGTTCAATCTTATTGCTTTTTTGAAAGTGAGATGTATGAGTTTCGGTCCATAACTCATCAAATAACCACAACAAAAATTGTTGTCTTTAATGCAAAAGCAAATGCAAGCATACATATTTTACATTTGAAACAATCAAATCCTAAATAATTTATATCTCTCACAGGAGCTACGAGCTAATGGAACAGACTCTAAAAGTGTATGTTTATCCCGATGGGGACAGACCANTTTTGAAAGTGAGATGTATGAGTTTCGGTCCATAACTCATCAAATAACCACAACAAAATTATTGTCTTCATTGCAAAAGCAAATGCAAACATATATATATTTTACGTTTGAAACAATCAAATCCTAAATAATCTATATCTCTCACAGGAGCTACGAGCTAATGGAACAGACTCTAAAAGTGTATGTTTACCCCGATGGGGACAGACCAATCTTCCACCAGCCCGAGGCAATGATGGAAGGGGTTTACGCGTCAGAAGGATGGTTTATGAAACTAATGGAGAATAGCAAAAGATTCTTGACAAAAGATCCCACCAAAGCTCACCTATTCTACATAGCTTTTAGTTCAAGAATTCTTCAACAGAAACTCTACGTTCGTGATTCTCATAGCCGTAAAAATCTTGTTAGCTATCTCAGAGACTACGTCGATCTCATCATTTCCAAGTACCCTTTCTGGAATAGAACCCATGGCTCCGATCATTTCCTCACCGCTTGTCATGATTGGGTATGTGATTCATGGTCTTAATCGTCTGTTTTGCATAAACCTTAGAATTTCGAAATACTTTTTGAATGAAACCATAACTACCTTAATTTGTGTTAATATTGTTGTTTTGTCACATTTTGCATTAATGATATAATTCATGACTAAAAAATAAAATAACATTGTAAATACCAGTAGTTTAATTTGTGTTAGTGTCGTTGATGTATTACTATATGCATATGTTGCAAATTATCAAAACTTTGTTTGTCTTTTGTTAATGTAAGTTCATATTTCTTCTAGGCTCCAGCTGAGACTAGAGGACCATACTTGAATTGCATCAGAGCACTCTGTAACGCTGATGTCGGCTTAGACTTTGAGGTCGGAAAAGACGTCTCTTTGCCTGAAACAAAAATCTCTTCGGCTCAAAAACCAAACGGATACATTGGAGGTAACCGCCCTTCCAAGCGAAACATCCTCGCCTTCTTTGCTGGAAAATTACACGGTTACGTCAGACCAATCTTGCTCAAGGAATGGTCATCTAGACCTGAACCGGATATGAAGATCTTTAACCGGATAGACCATAAATCATATATTCGGTTCATGAAACGAAGCAGATTCTGCATTTGTGCTAAAGGGTACGAGGTTAATAGTCCTAGAGTGGTGGAATCGATTTTATACGGTTGCGTACCAGTTATCATCTCTGATAACTTTGTGCCACCCTTTCTCGAGGTTTTGGAATGGGAATCTTTCGCTGTGTTTGTTCCCGAGAAGGAGATTCCGAATCTGAGGAAGATTTTGGTGTCGATTCCTGTGAGGAGATACGTGGAGATGCAAAGGAGAGTGTTAAAGGTTCAAAAGCATTTCTTGTGGCATGATGGTGAACCGGTTAGATATGATCTATTTCATATGATTCTTCATTCGGTTTGGTATAATCGGGTTTTTCAAACGTTTTAGATCTAATCCTAAACTCAATTGTAATTGGCTTTTTAATGATTTTGTGTATGCATTTTGCTTTTGGTAAATATACATAGGCTACTAATGAAAATAATTAAAAGTTAAAAAGTAAATTATTAAAGAGTTCTAATTTATATCAAAGTTATGAAAATATTTATAAATAAGGGTGTCTTATGAAAATATGAGAAAATTCATTATCATACCCTTGCTTGTTGGCATATCAAATACAAGACACAGTTTCTTCAGGGGTAACAAGGCAAAGACTTTTGATTGAATAGCATTAAAAGCCATCTATTGCCTTGTCTTGTCTTTTTGCTTGGTAATTATTTGTCTATCTCTTCTTATGATGATCGACCCAAGAAACTTCGTAGAAACGCTTTGATCTGACAGCTCCACATCAACTAATGTTTCAAGCTTTTTTTCTGATCTCCATGTAAGTGATCAAGCTCTGTTTCTTGATTCAGAGAATCATTACGTAGACTTTGTGCTTAGAGTTCATGTTTCAGTTGGTGTCATTAGTTTTGATTCTGGATTCTCATGGGCTAATTCGACTAAAAGATCTTGCTTTATGCTAATTTTTTTTAATGAGGGGCCTTTAGCTCAATAGAATCTAAGCTAGTCTTATTTCAGGCTGTGATGGATCAAACTCGGGTTTTGCGGTTTCTAGGCCAAGTAGAAAACAGTAGAGTTGTTCTTCTCATGGTCCTTGTTGTTGGCTGCGTTTTAGGCCTCCACTATTTCGAGATCACTCCAATATCTTTTGTCTCACCTCAAAACGGCGCCGTATCCGAGTTACAAGAATCCAGTGATATCACTAAAAGTGCTGAAAATGAAACAATTCTTGCATCTCAAGAAGCATCATCCTGGTTTAAACCCCTTAATAGCACTACGGAGGTTTCAAAGAGTTTTGAGCACAAGCTTCTCAATGATACTCCCAAAACAGAACCTTCTCAGCGAATTAGAAGCAATGCCACCGCAAATTCTTTGCACTCTCTTCCACCTCTTCCACCCAAAATTAATCCTCAAAGAAAGAAGAAACAAGAGAGGACCACAAAAAAGCCACCTTTAGTTGTCACATCAATAACGGAGATGAACACTATGATACTGAAACGGCATAGTGATCCAAATAATTCACTGGTATGTAAATGATTATTTACCATAAATGTTAATCTCTTTTTAATCAAAACTCTTTGATCCCCCTTTTCATTTTGTTTCATGTTCATAGGCACCACGATGGGGATCAGAAGTTGACAAAGAGCTAATAATTGCAAGAAACAAGATCAAGGGCGTGAATTTGGTCAAGAAGGACGATACTCTTTATGCGCCTCTCTACCACAATCTATCCATCTTTAAAAGGTTTTACATTAATTTAACCAATTTAAGTATTATTATAAATGTAATGATTTGTAGCCTAGCCGTTTGTGCTAGTACATCATTGGGTCACCGCATTTCTTAGTCATGATTAGTGCAAACATACATATTTTTACGCTTGAAACAGAGTCGTCTCTATGTGTGTGCGAGAGATGCTTACGCATAGGATCTAACAGTGCCTTCATCAATTTTCAATGGATTTTAGGGTGTCAATCAAATATCTAAAATTATGCATAGAAAAGGATCTAAATTTTTAAAATCTACAAAATATAGAGAAATTATTTTTTAATTTTGTTGTTTTGCATAGAGTCTAAGTTTTGTTTAAGATCGCCTTGTTTTGAAACAAATCCTAAATGATTTGTCTCTCGCAGGAGCTATGAGCTAATGGAACAGACTCTAAAAGTGTACGTCTACCCCGACGGGGCCAGACCGATCTTCCACCAGCCCGAGGCAATAATGAAAGGGAATTACGCATCAGAAGGATGGTTTATGAAACTAATGGAGAGTAGCAAAAAATTCTTGACAAAAGATCCCACCAAAGCCCATTTGTTCTACTTGGCTTTCAGTTCAAGAATTCTTCAACGGAAACTCTATGTTCGTGATTCTCACAGCCGTATAAACCTTATTAGCTATCTCAGTGACTACGTCAATCTCATCTCTTCCAAGTACACTTTCTGGAATAGAACCCGTGGCTCCGACCATTTCCTTACCAGTTGTCATGATTGGGTATGTGATTCATGGTCTTAATCGCCTTCTTGCATCAATATGTCCAAATCGTTTTAAATGAAACCATACAATTAGTATATTAGTTGATCAAACAAGTGTCATTTGTGTTACATATTAAATTAAATAATGACATCAAAACATGTTATTGATTAAAATGAAAAAATACATTGTATTAGTGGTTTGTGTTAGTGTCGTCTATATATTACCATCTGTGTATGTTGCATGTTATCAAAATTTTGTTTGTCTATTTTAATGTAAATTCATATATCTTCTAGGCACCAGCTGAGACCAAAGGACCATATTTGAACTGCATAAGAGCACTCTGTAACGCCAATGTCCGCTTAGACTTTGAGGTCGGAAAAGACGTTTCCTTGCCCACAACAAAAATCTCTTCAGTTCGAAAACCAAACGGATACATTGGAGGTAACCGCCCTTCCAAGCGAAACATCCTCGCTTTCTTCGGTGGAAGCTTACACGGTAACGTTAGAAAAATCTTGCTCAAGGAATGGTCATCGAGACCTGAACCGGATATGAAGATCTTTAACCGGATAGACCATAAGTTGTATATCCAATATATGAAACGAAGCAAATTCTGCATTTGTGCTAAAGGGTACGAGGTTAATAGTCCTAGAGTGGTGGAATCGATTTTGTACGGTTGCGTTCCGGTTATCATTTCTGATAACTTTGTGCCACCGTTTCTCGAGGTTTTGGAATGGGAATCTTTCGCAGTGTTTGTGCCCGAGAAGGAGATTCCGAATCTGAGGAAAATTTTGGTGTCAATTCCGGTGAGGAGATACGTGGAGATGCAGAGGAGAGTGTTAAAGGTTCAAAAGCATTTCTTGTGGCATGATGGTGAACCGGTTCAGTATGATTTATTTCATATGATTCTTCATTCGGTTTGGTATAACCGGGTTTTTCAAACGTTTTAAATCTATTCCGGTCCGGTTGGGCGATGATTATGTAGGATCAGATTACAATTTATTCGTCTATATTTGATGCATATATTTTCCTGAAATTTGAAACCGATTGTGAATTGTTGACGTTAACATTATCGTTGTCTAACTACATACATAAAGTACATTAATATAACCACTTACATCTTATGATTATTTTGCACTTGACTTGAACAAATTATATATCAATCCATGATCATTTTGAGGTGATCATTTCGTGGTTGTCACCAATATGAATTAGCAATCACATATTTTTTGAATAAATATTTGGACATGAACTAGAAAAATTCTCAAGGTTTGTTATATATTCGAGTCAATATCATAAAATTTATTGGAAGATGATTAGTTCAACCTAGAAGAACTACGACTCTCTCTTATGTAATTGGCTGATATTCTGTTTGTAGATGCTTTTTCTCGTTGATCTTGCTTTTGAGAACTTGTAAAATATATTTCAAAAGCTTGTAGTTTTATCTATTTTTAACCTCTGTCTTATTTGACCATCGATTAAGATGATATATATATATATATATATATATTTATTATATGTATATTCATAAAATTTGATATGTAATCATATATTTGATCCGCTTCATTAATTTTTCTAAAAATGATTAAGAGAATTTAAATATATATATATATATATATATAATCAAGTGTAATTAAGTTTTTAATTATGTTATATATTTTGTTTATGGTAAATATAGATGGACTATTAATGAAAATAATTGAAAGGTAAATAGAAATTATTAAAATAGTTTAAATTTATATCAAAGTTATGAAATTTATTCTAATACACATATATAAATCAAAACATAATTAACTACTTAATCATGCTTATTACCTTCCCAACCAACTAAGCATTTAAAAAAGAAACTCCAACAATTCTACCCAAAAAAAAAAAAAAAACTCCAACAAATAAATGTGACATTAAAGAAAACCAAAAATCTCCCATAAATAAAACTTTATCAGGAGCACAAAGTAACTATTGAATTTCACGTGTAATTTTTTAAAAATTACCGTTAAAACAGTTACATCAAATGAAATCTGTCATGATTTTAACCTTTTCAATATTTACCATTGTCATTACATAACACAAGAAGCGGTAAAGACTTCAATCGGAAGATCTCATCTCTTTCCTAGGAACTGTTGTCGGATTCTTCGAGCAGAAAAAGGTAGTTGAGCTGAATTTTAGAGAGAAAAAAATTCTGAGAGTTTCATGGCGACTCAAACGAGACCTAGTTCGGTTAAGAGCGAGACACGCGTTGGGTCTTCTTCTCTTGCTTCTAGAGTCAAGATCGATCCATCTTTTAAGGACAAAAAGAAGATCGTAAGCTCTAGCAGCAGACCGATCATGTCGGATTCCAAACCCAGATCCTCTGTTTCCTCCGTCACGGCTAAATCCGAGGTATCAATCGGAAAAATAAAACTCTGTTTTTAAGCTTCTCGTTTCTGATTTGGATAGTTTTAAATGATTGATCTGAAATATGTTGATCCTTGTTAGATGTAAGTTTTGGGGGAAAATTTATTGTAGATCGAATTATTCAATTTGATGATGTAATTGAAATTGGTTTGGTGATAAATCCCTTTGATCCATTTCTGAATTCGTGACGTGATTTCGGATATTTTGGTGTTTTTGTTTAGGTTGATTCGATCATACAACCAACTTGTAATATATTTTCTGCAAAACTTTTGTGAAGGCAAAGCCGAAAACACCTGTAAATTCGACGAAATCTATAGCGACAACATCGGCAGCAGCGAGTTTGGTGAAAGGTAGAGCGAAAAGAGAGAAGAAGGTTTTTTCGTTAGCGGGACAGAAGTTTGATCCTCCTGAAGAGGTTATTATATATATTCACCTCTAATGATTGCTCTATTGAATCTTTTTTTGTCACGAGCATGTTCTTGATTTCTTGGTTTCTCTGTTTTTTTTCCTTGCATTTACAGAGAGAGCCCTTGAGGATATTCTATGAATCGTTATCGAAACAAAGACCAGGGAGCGAAATGGCTGAGTTCTGGTAAGAAAATTACTGTGGACTAGTCTTTATGATCAACTTAGTGCATTGTTCTTGATGTTAGGATATTCAAATTAAGGAAGTAGATTATTGCTCACTAAGAGCTTAATAAAATTGAATGAACCAAGAGTTTTTAACTCAACCCGTAAAGGAAGTCAATGATTCATTCAATTGACACTTGGGAGGGATCATATTACATGTCTGGTCCTAGGCCTGAGGGGATGTACGAGCCTAAGCCTTAGACCTTTTAGCAGTTAAATAAAGATTTGAATGAAATAAATTGGCTTGTTGGAACTTTATTTATGTGCAACAAAAGAAAGAGAGGGAATTGCACTTAAATGAACAATATCAAACTTAGCTTAACTTAGATTGATATCATAAAATGAGGAAGAAAGAGAGTTTATTAACACTCTTGATTTCATATTTAATGATAGTTATGCTTATAATCTACTTGCTATTAAGGAAATCTAAACACATGGGATTTGACTCTTCCATAGACTTGTTGGCACTCCAATGGGATGGTGTTAAGGATGTTCTAATACTAGGCGCTCATGTTCTAATTCTGTTTTCCTTGATTCTGGATATTGATATCTTGCGTGTTGTAACAGGCTAATGGAACATGGTATGTTGTCTCCGGATAAGGCAAAGCGAGCCCATGAGAAAAAGCTACGAAAGATGAAGCAAATTCGAATGGGGACACCGATTAAACAAAAACCATCATATTCTAGTAAACCGGAGAGTTCTCAAAGAACATCCAAGAACAACACTTTGGATGCGAGAAAGAAGAAGATAGTAGTTGATGATGATGACGACGATGATAATTTCATCCTAAGCCACAAGAGAAGGAAAATGTAAGCTAGACAAATACTAAAAACTTATTTCGTTATTTAGGAAATATATCCAACAGTTGATGAGATCAAGAAACCTTCTTAATTTTCATCTAACAGACCGTTGCTGTAACTTGTAAGAGTCCTCAGAAATGTTGTTCATGGACACAATAGTTCGGTTTAAAGTTGTTCATGTAGCATCAAAGAAACAAGAGTTATAATAACTTTTTTTTNACAAAGTGAAGATTGTTGTAACATGCTCTGAGCTCTAAATGCCTCCAAGGCTGAGCTTAATGGTTCATTCTCGTTCACAGAGAAAGTTTTTACCGGATCCGAGACTTGAAGTTAAGAGTTATAATAACTTAAGTACTTACAATCCTTAACTTAAACTTTACAAAACTCTTACACTAGGAATTAGAACGTTAATTAAGAAATTTTCTACAAGAATCGGCTTAATTGAATCGATACGATTTTGATAGATTCACAGACTCCACGCTCACTGGATTAATTTTCTAATTTTTGTTTATAGAAACCTTTCAAGTATTTATGTGAACATGTGAAGAAAATAGAATGAAACCACATGATATTACAAGAACCAACTCAAGAAAGATAATTCACTGGTGCTTCTAATTGGTTTTTTTATTCATTATTGTTTCTGTTCTAACACAAACGTTATTATTATTTTTGAACAAAGTAACACAAACGCATTTCAATTTCTCCCAAGTAAAGTGAAAAAAAAAAAAAAATCAAATATGGAGAAAAAAAATTATGTTGAATTTTCTCAATATGAAGAGTAACAAAAACCAAAATCAATTGAAAATATTTCATCAAAGAGTATTTAGGGTTAGAAAAACATAAAAGACCTAGAACCTAATTAATACATAAGAACTCATCTCCAACTCACAAACAAACTAATGCTTAGTAGGCTAGAATTAGGCTACCAAAACAATCTCCACTGTACAAGCCCTAAACATAAAATTCCATACTAACACATACACAAAGTCTGAACCCAAATTGAAAATTATGATTTCCCAAACATATAATTTAGACTAGATATATACACAATGAAATTCCAAACATGCACATGTCATGCATATCTTACAAAAAAATATGATCTACCAATAAACTCATAGATGTTTTGCAACTATATACAATCTACTTATTTGGAAGTTATTGATCAAAGACACAGTGTAGTTATATAATGAGCCAGGCAATCGCATGTGACAAACAAGCAGCAGAATTGAAGCTGTGATAGTCAGACAGAGTACTCAATATCTTCAATCTTTTTTCGATCTTATAATTAATTTAAGATATGTTTTTGTTTGCCGAAAATTGGGAGTAAAATCAATAAAAACTGGAAGATAGCAATAAATGAGGATGGTGAGTTTTGACTGGTGGTGATGTTTGATACACTTTTGAGTCAGAAACATGTTTTCTTTTGTTTGTTTTGTCCATCTCTTACACAATCTCTATGGTTTCCAAACTTTTCGTATTTTACCTTTCTCTTAAATAATTGATATATTTGTGTGATGGGATTAGATAAAAGGCAAGTGAAGAATGATCTAAATGTCTAATCTTATTAAATGCTTTATAACGGCAAATAAATGAGTCCTTTTAGACTGGTCACATACATTTTTTAGACTGGTCACACTTATTACACATTCATTTTCAATAGTACCAATCAAACCATTACACATTCATTTTCAATCCCGAGATGTTTAGAAACATTGATTTGAGGTGCCTATGTAAAATGAAAATAGGGTCATTTTTCTCAATAACAAAAAAAAAAATAATAGAAATTCAAAAACTAACCAAAAACTCTAAATCTAATGGCCATGCCACATAGAAGGGTTTTGGTTACTTATCATATTCCTTAATTTTTTTGGTTATACAACCAACCAAATTTCCCATGAAAATATATATAAACCAATGTATGTATATATATGTATATAACCGATATGCAATATATTTATTGTATGAAATTGAACTCAGCATAATGTAGATGTTGTTGACAAACAAAAGTGTGGAACCATTTATCAATATTAATATTGATATTTATATATTTTTAAAAATAATTAATTACAAAAAAAATCACTCAAATTAATTTTTTATCAAACAGTACAAAATATTTAGATATGATGAGGTGCACGAAACTTAAATATAATTTAATTTTTAAAATTATTTGATTTGATTTTTTTCTTTTCGGAAACAATATTAATGATTTAATTCTTTAACCATAGTAAAAATATAATAATTTTTTTAAAAATGCACTGGATGAGAAAGAATCTAAAAACAAATAGAAAAAGAGAAAAAAATACTTTTGAATTAAGTGGTCATCTAGTGATTTGTGCTACAATTTTCACTATGTTATCGTCTAAATATTTTTTTATAAAAAAGTTAATTGGTAATTATTTCATCCATGTTGGAGGAAATCCTCTTAGCTTAAAGGGGGATTTATAAAACTACCACTTATACTATGTCACTTTTTAAATCTACCATTAAGGAAGGGATATTTTTAAATCTACCACCCCTTCCCATTACAATAGACAATTATGCCCCTCTTTAGTATTTTATTCTTTCTCATCTATTTTTTGTCCTCCTTCCTCCTTACTTTTTTTTTCTCCTTCCCGTCCATTATTTTCTTCCTCCTTATACTTACTTTTTTTTTTTACAGTTTTATCTATTTCCCTCACTGTTTTTCATCATTGATCTTTTTT